>QJOA01000014.1:0-287110 GCA_004155915.1 Monosporascus sp. CRB-9-2 | reverse complement strand
GCAATATCTTAACAACAGCCTCGTGCCCATTTTCGGCAGCCCAGCTTAGCGGTGTCCGGTTATGGTTATCCTTTGTATCAACGTCGACCTGTCCCGTTGCCAGTAATATCTTAACAATAGCCTTGTGCCAATTTCGGGCAGCCCAGCTTAACGGCGTCCGGCCGTATTTATCCTTTGAATCGACGTCGACCTGCCCCGTTGCCAGCAATATATTAATAACGGCCTCGCTACCCTTTTCGGCAGCCCAGCTCAGCGGTGTCCGGCCTTGTTTATCTTTTGACTCGATGTCTTCGATTGAAACGAGAAGACATGCGGCCGTGAGTGACTCGCTTCCGTACTCTGCTGCATAAGATAAAACACTTCTCTGCTGCGAAAACTTGAAGTCTCGCGTAAAAGGGTTATCTCTATCAATGTGTTCGCAGTATGTAGCGAGGCCGCGAAGTGCAGATGTGGATGGTTGGGCTGCTGCTTGCACCTCCAACAATGCTCGGACTGCCTCGAAACTCTGCATAGCCATCCCCGCAAGAATAGGTGGTCCGTAGCGCTCATTTTCCACCTCAAAGCAAGATCGATTGTACGGGAGAGCTCTGATGAGAGCCGGCATGTCATATTCTGCCAAAATATATAGAAGGCTGGCCTCCGAAGTGTGCCGACGGATGTCGAACTTTTCAAACAGGTTGTGAAGTTTAAGCCAGGTGGTGAGTGGGAAGTTCAGGATGAAGTCCTTTTGACTGACTCCGCCGACGTCAGCTGTTTCGGCATGGTGTAGAATATTCTCTACAGCGTACTCTAAGAACGGGAATGATGTGCCGACTCGTTGGCGAAGAGCAGTAGCCTCCTTAGATAACCCTTTTGGGAGTGGGCTTTCGATGTCAAAATCGCTATCGGCACTGATGTATGCAAGACAACAATGGGCCAGTCGTTCGTGGCTTTCTGCGTGAAGGTTGCCGCCTAAGTTTGTCCATACCGCTCTTAGGCCATTCTCCTTCAAGAGAAAGTCTCTCACTGATTCGTGAATGAACTGTACGGTGGGGATTTTCGACTTAGTGATTTCAGCCAGTCCTTTGGAGCAATTTAGGATAAATGTTTTGATCAGCGCCATCGAGATCTCATCAGGATTCCACTTAGAGAGGTCGTCAGGCTCGGTTCCGGAAAGAACAGCGAAATACAACTCCTCAGGCTTCAGGGGCTCCCTTGCGAAGAGTACCCATTGAATGCACAGGAGTAGCTCATTTTGATTGTGGCAGTCTCGCGTGAGGAGATCGTGGAAGAGTTCATGTAGATCGCCAGGGATCTCACTGAGTTTGCGCCGCAGCCGCTTTGCTGTTCGGCCTTGGTCGTGTTCCTTGTTCAAAATACCCACGACAAGGACAACCCACATGAAAACCCCGAATGATTTTTCTTGAAGTTCGAGTCGAATCTGCTGTTGCTCGGTAATGCTGATCTTGTTGACTCTCAACTCGCTGTTGACATAGGTGGTAATATCCTGACTATGACCTTCTTGCCCTTCAAGGACTAAGCTAAGACCCTTTGTGATTGTGATATGCGGATAGTGTCTGCTGGTAAAGAGGACTCGGAATCGAACTTTTGATGATACAACGAAGTCACCTAGCTGCTGGAAGAATGCCACCATGTCTCGGATCTGATCTTCGTCGCATTCGTCCAGGGCATCGATGAAACACATCACCGACGCCTGTCCAAGCAGTTGCACGGCCCGTTCGAAGAGATCTTTCAACAACACTATATTCCATGTATGATTGCTGCTGCTATTCCAAGACGTAAACCCAACAGATTCGAAGATGCTCTGGAGCTTGGGGAGTCTCTCGAGGAGCTGCAGCAGCAGGGACCGATACATGCCAGTCGTGGACTTTTCGAGGCTAGCTCCTCGCGCGTTGAAGAAGAAAGAAATGATAAGTTGGTCTTTCATCGTCTTCTGGGAGTTTCTGAGAGCGAACTTCATCAAAGTCGACTTTCCAGCCCCAGGTTTGCCTTTGATCCACAGGAAACCGTAATGCTGATCAACTTTCTTCATGTCGAGCCAATCGAGATACTCGGACCTCTTCAGGAGCCATTTGCACGTCTTGCCAAGTGCGGCTTTGACAGACATTTGGCGAGCATCCATTTGGTCAAATCTTAGAGACTCTATTAGCATCCTCCTTTGGTCGTCGTTTAGAGAATTGGTCTTTGTCGTTTTCTGCTTCTCACAGACCGTCCTCGTCATCCTATCGAGCACAGCCGCAACTTTCTTGTATTCGATGTCGTCAAGTCCTGTGAATCGACACATGTCCATGTGGTTCCTTCCGATGCGTTGGGTTGTCTCAATGAATGGAAAGTTGAGATAGGATGACGTGTCTTCCACGACCTAAGGACTGTGAGTAGGCTGTGAAGAAGATTTGCGCTCAAGCGTACCTTGCGACCATTGAGATACTTGATGCCGAGCTCCTCTTGAAAGGAATGCACAGTCCAGTTCTGCTCATGGGCGATCGGGCCAAACTCGTCCCTCAGCTCTCTTAGGCGTTCCGCCGATGGCAAGAGCGTATTGACGATCTGGTCATTGACAGAAAACCCAGCTGCCCTGATAAGTGTCTCGGCGACGTGCCGAAGGAAGCCGCGGGGATCGGAGCCTCCATGTGGTGTGCCGAAGAACACAATTCCAATTGTGGAATCAAAGACATTGTGAAGGTGACGTTGGCATGACTGGCAACCATTGGCGCGTCTTAACATTTCCTTGACAATAATCCCGCCAAGACTATGCGCAACAAATAGAATTGGCCGTGAGGGCTCCTGTCGACGTTCTGCCTCCAGAGAAACTAAGAAATCCCATGCGATATCATAAACTGTTGCCCTGTTTAAAGGACGGTCGAGAACGTGTCTGAGATGGGTATCGTATCCATGGGTCAAGACTCGTGCATACGGGATGGTTTTTGGGAGCAAATCTCGCGGCCAGTAGACCGGAGTGCTGGAGTTGCCTCTTTCACGGCGAGAATTTGAGAATGGATTGAATTTCCGGACTTTGGAAGGGGGCTCTGCCGATTCTTCATCGCCGTTGTCGCTGACGTTTGGGGTGTCACCCTTCTTCTGAGTCCAGGTCCGAACTGGATGGCCGGTGAATCCATGCACGAAAACAATACTTCCGGGTCAGCGGCTTGAGATTCGTTTAGGAATTAACAGGGGCTTACTCGAGAGAGGCGGACTCGCCGGGGTTGAAAAGGACTGTCAATCCAGTTGGGGGTATTTCCCCGTTTGTGAACCCATTCATCATATGGGTGGGCCACTGCAGCGGCGTATCTATGGGGTTAGGCTAGAATACCTTCAGGGATTCCTTGGGCGTTGCACGGTCGGCAGACTACCGAGCCACACGGAATTCTTCGGTGTTGGGTTCATATGGTATAGCGAGAAGCTTGATAACGTTCATGAATGGACGAAGGCAGGAATAGGAAGGTTGATGCGAAGAACTCCGTTCGTAAGGCAAGTGCAAGAAAGGATAGCCAAAGGTTGGAAACTGGAAAGCGAGAGTGCTGGAGAGCTTTTTTGCACTCCTACAGCCAGTGAGGCTGAGCAGCTTGTAGCATAGCCGCCGCCCTTTGGGCAGCTTACTTACGTAGAGGGCTGCCTAGAACGGAATGGCAGTCATGGAAAGGTTGAATTGCAGTGGATGGAAAGGCAGAACTGCTTTCCTAAAATGATGCTAAACCGGAGGTCGCAGTAGACGACAATTGGTTTTTCAAAGCGTAATTCAATGTCTCAATCGACATTCAAGGAGATTGCGGTGACAAAGTGCCTTTGAAAGGCAAAGTGGAACTGGGAATTGCTGGCTCAGTACCCCGCCATAATACTCCCTGCATTATGGTGGTGGCGCAGCAACACAGCGAGAAGCTTGGGAAAGACGACAAACAACAAGACCGGCGCGGGCTGGAGAGAACATCGCGCTTTTCGAACTCGATTCTTGATTGACCGCTGACGTGAGTGGCACGTGGGTTAGTTCCAATGATGCCGTTACATCTGTTCCCGCTACAGCGTCCTCGACTCGCTATTATCAGAATTGAAGAACGAAATAGGCGCGGACATGTCATGCCATTCGACGAAGCATGAAAAAGCAGGCATCGGCCGACTGGCCTACTGTAATTAGAGACTAACCGGTATTAACTAAAGCAGGGACGAGTACTTGGCTTTCCATTTCATATGTCCCGGGCTCATAGGAGATATTGGCATCGCGGGATAGACGGTTGTGTCGGCTAAGTCGCGCTAGGCATATGTTCCGTTGGTCCAGATTCTTCTATCTAGAACCCCGCCTATGCCCCTTACGCTATGTATGCTATGTGTATACACTATACGCCGCCACGCTATACCAGCCAGCCCAACCGAAACGGCGCAATGATTCACTTTTGGCCAGTCCCAAGAAATCCTTCCCAAGGGGCATTCACCTTTTTTAAATCATAGATCTGTGGATATCCAACGTAGCAGAGCAGCCGTCAAGATATGCTGTATCCGCTCTTCAACACTGGGACGCCCATGCCATCCCCTATCGTCCCTACTTATTTTCTTGGTCTTAGGATTAGCCGACACTGTCCATATGATCATTAGAACATCGTGTCTATTTATCCCTCTGAGAGCTGCCAGTCGGTTAGCTGAGTATCCTGATGTATTACTCTCCATTGTCTTTCCTGCCCTTTCTGGACGGCGTGTCCTAGACGCCCGTTGCTCATTCGAGCTGCCTGCCTTTCGAACTTGGCGCGCGAGAATTTCTACAGTCCACTGGCAGGCTCGACTCCAAACCCGCGCCCCCTGCATCGGGCCAACGCCCATAGCTCACCCTATTCCGCCCCATCGCTGCTCGGCTTGCTCGTAACTGTGCATCCCAGACTTCCAAGTGATTGAGCACGGTACAGACCGGGCTATGACCGAGCCCGCGAAAAGCTGGGAGCCAAGGAGTTGCTGGTGGTGGCCGTAATGGATGCGGGACCCCAATAATCTCCATCACCACCAGCGAATGGACCCAGGGGCGCCTATGGATCTGTCATTTGGGCGTCGTCGTCGTGTTAACGTGGTATGTCAAAAGTCGACTTCTAACGAGCCCCGTTCCTATGAACCCGCTTACACCGCACTCGTCGATTTATGGTTACCGTCGTCTGCTCCGTCCTCGTTAGGTCTTGGGGCGCTCTTCGGGCGAGTATTATTCGCCTGGTGATCGTCCAGGGCGGACGCCGCTCCGTTCTGTTGCCCCTTCTGCCCTCCTCCCAGCAGGATCCCTAGGCCCGAAACGCCACTCGCACTACGGTTCCCGGGAGAGGCCATATTCCGCCAGCGGTTCAGGTTCCAAAAAGAGGGGCTCGTGCCCGCCTGATCTTGTTGCGGCCCGGCATCACCGTCTGTTGCCTCATCCACGGACTGGAAGGAGAAGCTCGGCGTTGGCGGAAAAAGCGATGACGATGATGCTTCTTTCGGGCTTGACCTCTCATTTGTCTTGCCGCCGCCTGTGTCCTGGCTAGTTGCGGGACTGAGGGGGTGCATGATAGACAAGGATTTGTCGCTTGCGTTGTTAGCATACGGCGGATTTCTCGCTTTCGAAGCTTGGTCAGCCTCGCCGGACGTCCATGCAGAAGGTAAAGGCATCCGGCCCGCCTTGCTCGGAGAGACAGAGCGCTCGCTCGCCGTCAGTGTTGCAACTGACGCGGATATGCTCACTGCACTCCCGGGGTAACTGGGAATCCCTTGGCGATGAACTCCGTACCGCCACGAGTCGATGCGGTCCGTATTCACTTGCGCGCTGAAAACCCGTCGTGTCTGGCTCAGCGAGCCCCGGCCCGACGCTGGATCGCTGCCGCGCGTCGTCGCTCTACTGAGAAGCCCGTCCTTGGCAAGCTTCTTCGAGAACACCGATCCGGTCTCCCAGTTCTCTATGGCCTGACGACGTTTTGCGAAAGCACAGTCCTGACGGAACACCTTAATAGAGCCTGAGTGGTCGGTCGTAACAATGATGTTTCCGTCTCGGTGGGTAGAACGCGTGATGAAGGCGGGCGACTCGCCCGGCCTCTTGATGTGCGCTGATTCTGATCGTGGACCATCGGGGGGAAGCGACTCGGTCTCTAGTTCCTCTCTGCTAAGTAGAGTGACCGGAGGGGGATTGCACAGCGTGTACACGGGGTCGTTGGAAGCCTGCAACAGCTGGCGCGTCTGGGTCGGAGCAAACACGGCCTCGGTAACTGCGTGCGCATGTGCCTCGAAGTACTCGCATGGTCTCCTATCATCCTTATCTAGCTCTGTAGCGCCGGTCGACCAGATGAACGCTTTCCGGTCCTCACTGCCGCATATGATATACCTGCCATCATCACTGAAGCTCGCCTTGATCTGATTGCAGGAATTCTCATGCCCCTTGATCTTCATCTGTAGAGTCTTGTCCTGCAGATCATATATTCTAATGCGCGAGTCATTTGACGTGATTAGGACCTTAACCTGACCATCCGGGGCTTCGGGATCAAAGCTCATTGTCCGGATGCCTGTGATCTTGCTCCCTCGAGCGTTTTTGCCCCTAGATGAGCGCACATGAATCTGAGTCTCATATTTCAAACCCGCGGTCTCATAAAACATGCAAAGACCGTTGAGACAACCTGTGATGGCCGTCTTCCCGTCGGGTGAAAATGCCACGGCTGTGATGATATCGGAGAGCTGGCTAGAGTACGCAACGGACTTATCAGGTATGCTCCATAGACGCAAGTTAGCATCAAGCGACCCAGCTAGGAAGAAGCGATCGTCCCGGGGGTGGAAAGCGATCGACGTGACGAAGTCATTGTGCTTGAATGTGCACAGACACTCTGGCCTACTCAAGTGCCATAAGCGGACAGTTCTGTCCATCGACGAAGACAGGAGAAAATTGTTTTTGCTCCAGCTCAGATCAAGGATGTCCCCCGTGTGGCCGACAAATTCGCGGATAGGTTTCGTGTGGAAGACCGGGGCACTCAACCGCTGCTGCTTCCCTTCGGCGTCGGCAGCGTTTTCCTCCTCCTCGAAGGCCTTCCTATCCTCAGGGGTCGCCAACACGCCCCACACGCGCAGTACTCTATCCCTTCCGCCTGTGGCTAGATATTTGCCGTCTTTGCTGAACTCGATGGCCCATATCGGGCCGCCCGAGTTTGGATCCTGCTTGCGATATCCATGGATAGTTGCCTCCTTCTCGCTGCCGTTTGTGGCTCCTTCCTCGGCTTGCGGGCACGTTCCGACCAGCTCCTGTGCCAAGAAGACTCGGTTGAATTCCTTCAGTTTCTTATCGTGGGCTCTTACCCGAATGAAGCGTGGAGGTTCCTTGTGGTGAGGAATAAAACCGCCGCAATCGACAGCGAAGGAAAAGGCTACAGCATTGGCGCCCTCGGTCCTCTGCTCAGTACTTATCTCCGATCCATCGTCGAAGATGTCATCATCCCTCTTCTTACCTCCAATCATGCTCAAGCGACTAAGTAGCGAGCCTCCCTTCCTACATACCCAGAGGTATATTAGCAACCCTGTTATGGTGCTCCGGGATAATGCGCTCCGCCCAATGGCTCGACATACTTCTTAGATTTGACCTGGTCTGACTGGGAACTGTTGAGATCCTTCGCCGAGAGATCGTGGCTAGAACGAGGGGACTTTTCATTGGCAGAGATATTTGGTTTCGACGTCGCGGGATTGAGCAGTCTCGAAGTCAGCGTGCGTTCGGTGCTAGTTCTTTCAAAGATATGCTGCGATCGGCCAAGCGATTGCCGGTCAGTATGGAGGGCTTCGTAGGGATTCGCATTCGATCCGACTCACACGCGATAATGGATCGGTAGGTGAAGGAGATACTGGCGAGGCTGCGAGAGGAGAGACGGCTTTTGAAACAGCCTTTGTTCCCCTCGCACTATCTGGGACGGAGGTATCCTTTCGTAATAGGCCTAAAGCGCCCCTTCTTCCGTTTCCCGAAGGTTGATTTGCGTTACCTAATTGACGATTCCCATAGTTAACTCAGCGATCCCCGCGGCATCATCCATGCTGTCAGATCCACAGTGGTGGCGGTGTAGTAATGGGAAGGTGTAACAGTGCTTTGTATGACAGACTTCGCAGGCAGGTGGGAAGGCTTTCGGGGCCGTCGGGGCGCAATGCGATGATCATGACGGGCAATAGCGGAGGTAGACGGCCCAGGCAGCAGAATAGAAAAGAGGGCGGATATGCGGAGGAAGCTTGGCGACGCACCTACAGCTTGACTGGAGCCGGTATCTGTAGTTGAACCGACACGGCTGAGAGGACTCGTTCGCGATCTCAACGGCCCGGATATATGTGACTTCGGCTCTTCCAGCTCGTCAGGGGGCGAATTAGAGTATACGGACCGAGAGGGGGGAATAGTGATGGGTGGTGGTATTGCTGCTGCTGCTGCTGGCAGACGCGCGTGGTTTCTCCTCGCATCTTGGGTCAGACGCGCACTGCCACTGCCGGGATGGGTAATGTCCGACGGAGAATACGACGACATCTTGGACGATATAAAGTCTTGGAATTCCCTATACGAGCTATACGAGTCAATGCGACAAGACGCATAGCCTACGCAACTAGGACGATTCTCTTAGTTAACACGTTGTCCCACAGGTAATGGAAAGGTATAAAACCTTTCCAAACAAACAAACTTTCAGGGGACCTCGGCTCGTGTCATATTTTACACAGGTGGCCGCGCTTTGAGCTTCGGAACTGTGTCTCGCCAACGACGGATGGTGGAGGAATGATGCTACTAGATTGTATTTCGAAAGCAACTCGCCAAGGGGAGAGGAGAAGTGTCAAGTGTTCTAGGAATAATACACATAACCTTGGGATACGTCCGATACGTAGGTTAAGGCGATAATGGAGCAAGGGTGCCGTAAACGTAGTTACACATGGTGAAGCTAATAAATTCTGGGAGCTATGGTGGTGACCATGGTCTGTATGCAACATAACTTAGAATGGACACTTGAAAACGCAGGGGCCTTCTAAGCGCGATTGGGTCATCGATTGCACCACTAAAATCTTTGACGGTCCGGAAGTACAACTCCCAGCGGTATTCTTTATTAGTTACCGCCACTCGACCATCATTTGCCGTATAAGGCTGGAATATGGACCCCGAAATATATTATTTAAAATATACATTACCATTTCGGCCAAGATCGGTGTTCGTTACTTTACGCTAGCGACAAGCCCTGGCAAAATCGTTAAAGCATGTTTACCCCCATATAAACTTTGTATAAGTAAGGTTCTACCGGATCCCACAGTAGGCCCGGTGGAGGTACCTAACGAAGAATACCTACCCCTGGAAGTTATACCTACCTAGCTACTCGTAGCCTTTAGAGAGGTTTAACCATCACGCCATCACCGCCTTCGAAACCCAAATTCCCAGTGCCCGCTCTTTTGGTGGAACGAGATTCGGAAATCCGCATAAGCGATAAATTTCAACAGTGACCAGCCAAGTATGGAGGTACATATCCACGTATTAGGTAACCCCATGTGGGCTGACTCAGATAATTACATTGATTGGATCCCCCACATCTACAATCGAGACACCCAGCGCTAGTCAAGCACCCACGGGGCCACCCAATCGGCGGCCTGGCCAGCCCTGTTGCTGCTCCCAGACTAATGGTAACGAATCACCATTCAGATTGTGCATACCGCACAGGTCTGCTTTGGGCATCTCTTCTGTTGATAGGTGGCGGGCGTCATTCGTGCCTCGGTTCGCAGCGATCTTCTTATGCATTAGAATAGCTGCTACTCAGCCGGTGATGTTATCCTTCATTCGCATCAGGAGTCCGTAATAAAGACGCCGAAATTGGTATCTTACACCTAAAGAAAACCATTTGGATTTCCTAGAGTCTATATACATCACTGCCCGCATCCCAGTTAAGCTTACATCCATTTTACCCTTTGGCACGAATGCCGTCATTCTGCAGCCGATCAAAGATCGGGGCGCCCTTAACCCCTTAAATACGCGTAGTCGTATCAGTCAACGAGTGTACAGCCTATCTAAGTAGTGGAGATGGATGATAAGTCATACAGAATCTACTCTGATATGCTATTATATAGTTCCTTACCTAAGAACGTTCATCCGTTAGATGGGTAGATAAATCGACAACTGTTATATTACGTACATCCTACAAGGTAGTCACATGTTGATAGAGCCGGTGTCACAGATAATCACAAATACTATGTAGGACATGGCATCGCCGCAGCATAACGCTAGGTGACATTTCCTTCTTATTAGTACAGCTCTTTTCCCCACTACAGCATGCTTACCCCTATTTCCCCAGCACGTGATGTCCTCGAAGGGATACATCCCTTCATCTACCGAAACATGGTTCTGGGCATGAGCGAGCTTCGCTGGAACCACTTCAACATCCGACAAACCGCGAAACGACACAGACTACCCCCAGTGCGGTTATAACTCGTGTAGGTCGTTATGGGTCAGACTAACTTGTCTTAACCATAGAAGGTACATATCACGGGCGAGAGAGTCCAAGGACTTATCAAAGACCAGGCTCTCATCCTCCATATCCTGCCGTGGCGGATTTCTATGATATTACAGCAACTGTCTTCATTCAGGTAGGATGCGTAATGGGTATACTGACATATATCGCATCTATTCGGAGCCCGTGGGTATCAACCCCTATTCACCCTGATTTTCACAGCTCTTAGCTTGATAGCATAATGTCATCAGTGAACATCTCTCATTCAGAGTTAACTCTAATATGTAATCACGATGCCTCACTAATATCTCATAATCATATAGCAAAAAGAATTGATGTAGTATACTGAAATGCATGCCTCTCAAAGGCCGCAACCGATATCGCTCAGCAGCCGAGGCTCATGCAAGGGGCAACAATGACAATGCGGATCCCGAACGCCGTAGCAGATGCAAGTATGATTCTCCGTTCGTCAGCGCGTGCGTGCGTGCGTGCATTGCCTTTTCAATAATTCGCTCGTTCATTGTGTCGTTTATACAAGATCTCCTACTCCCCTATCCAACGTGTCAAGATGCTAGACTTAGATCTCCTGGATGAACTGGGGCCCGACGTTCGGGGTGCCGATAAACTCCTCCGCGATGACGTCCTCCATCTTGAGCACGGCGAGGGGCTCCTCCGTGAGACTGCCGGTATCGGGGCAGCGTTTGAGGGCCGCGACGCCGGTCTTGCCGCCCTGGTTGGCGACGAAGACAATTTCCTGCTGGGCGTCCTTGCCGAGGCTGAACATGCGGGGCAGGATGCCGCCGCTAGAAACGGAGTCGACAAAGTGCAGGGCGGGGGCGCCGGTATTATCGGCCGTCAGCGCGAAGTGCGCGATGCTGTCCGTCTCATTACCGCTGAGCCGGTTGGAGACGTACACATCGCGCCCGTTGTTGGCGACGACCAGTTCGCCGGCGGCCGCCGTGGAGGGGTCCTTCGGGGGGAAGGCCGGGCCGTATGTACTGAGGCGTTGGACCTCGGCGAACTCGATCGTGGTGCCGGTGTAGGTCAACGCGAAGAGCACGAGCTGATTGGAATTCTCCGTGGCGACGATGTAGTGCGTGGCCTGGCTGCCGCCGTTCAGCGAGACGAAGTCGCCGTGGCGCGGGCCGGATCCGGCGCCCACGTCAACCGTGTTAGTGATGGCGTAGCTGTCGCTCTCGCCGTCGACGACAATGATGCTATCACCGCCGAGGTTCGGGATCACGAAGAAGCGGCCGCTGGGGTCCAGGAGCGCTTGGTGCGCGCGGTGGGTCTCCTGGCCCGGAGCCGGGGGGCCTGGGATTGCCACGTTCTTGAGCAGCTTCAGGCTGTTGTCCTGCTGGATGTCCCAGACGTCGTAGCTGCCGGTGCTGTACGAGGCGCCCACGATGCGGGTCTTCTCCTGGTTGAACTCGAGGGAGACGACGCCGGTAGCTCCCTTCGCGGTGCTCACCAGGGTCGGGTTGGCCTTGTTCCCGTCGAGAGTGAAGAGGTTAACCTCGGCGCCGTTCTCGTTGACGGCGTACACGAGGTTCGGTTCCCGGTAGATCATCCAGCTAGGAGCCGTTTGGGGCTGGTGGGACTTGGTGGTGACAGTGAAGCTCGCGCCGGTGAAGTCGGCAGTGATGATCTGCGCGGGGGTTCCGATGAGCAGCTTGCGTGGGGCATCCTGGCGGGGGACGAATGGGGCGGCGGCGGCCATGCCCAATGCCATCAAAGTGGTAAAATATCGGTACATGTTGAAGATCCTGTGTTTAGGTTTTCGTAAAAGAAGTGGCTAATGAATCGGTTCAACCGGTTCGAAGTGGAGTAATAAATGTCTGACTAAGACTTGTCAGTAATTCTTTTGTTGAGTGAAGCGAAGTGAAGTGAAATGATGTGATGCAGATTCGAGGCGGTTCAAATCTGCAGGCCAAATGGCCGGTAGTTATATAGCCCCAATTGTCCAAGTCAACAAAGCCAATGTAGGGACAATGTGACAGCTTCAATTGCAGTTATTCAAATCTAGACAAGGCGACTCACAGCGTGTAGGCAAAGCTTCGTTGAATCACCTTCACAAAGAGGCGCAAACCTACGAACCAAACTAAAGAGGTTTCTCTAGTAATGCGATAATCACGACAAAGAGTGACAGTAAACGAATGGACCTATTCTGCTGTTAGACAATGCGCATTTGGAAATGACGGGAGACTGCTCACCTAAAGACTACAATGAGTGGTGGTCGAGGGGCCGGTCCTGTAACATTCAATTGGTAAGCAAACTGCTTGGCAATGCGTTGATACCAATCGAGCACTTGAAGAGAGGAAGCCTGGCGGTAACGATTGGAGGTCAGCCATCTCTTAAAAGCCTGGCGAAGATCAGCCCGGCCTCTCCCAGCCGCTACTGACAGTGCAACAATCTCAGCCTCTTCATGGTCTCCCCACCAGCGCCATGGACCACGCTTCCTTGCGGGCGCGTTTATCCTTTTGCTTGGCTGCTTGGGGAAGGTGGCCGTATTATTTGCTACGTTGTATGGCGGAGCTGGTAACCAATGAATCCGCAGTCGAAAACCAACCAACTGCCTTGTTGGTTCCGAAGAACCAACTTGGCTTACGGGCTAGGTAATAGTAAGGCTACCCCATTCTTGCCCATTCACAACAGTGCTTCGCCCTTTTCGGTGGCGGCGTGTGGGGAGATCTGCGGATCTCTTGGCTGCTCTACGCATGATGACTGCTATTTTAGGGAACGGCCGAGTGGATACACCAGCCCCTGAAACTCTATACTGTGTTCAGCTAGGGCAGCTGGGCTGAGCTGGGCAACTCGGACAGTTTGATAGGGCTGCCAGGCCCATAGCACCGAAATTGCAACACACGAAAAATCGCACCTTCTATCATCAATTTACGGCTTCACATCATAATGCCTTGTAAGTTTAATTTTAATTTTAATATTTTACGTAGTATATGATTCATTATATGTATTTACTCAAAGTATATTTATCTTGCCGTTATTTATGGATAATAGCAGAACACTCGAACGAACGCATCAAGGTGTTATATAGCGCCTCGCGTTGCAATTCATCTGCGACCCACCGGGTTGCCCTCTGCCTCAAACGGCATCCCGTAAACCACCTGGGCAGGTAGCTCAGGCAAGTCGGCACATTTTCCCCACGCTGGTTGTCAAAGAACTTGGAACATCAAATGGTTGTTTGTCAGATACGTATTAGCTATAGTAAGTAAGTAAGTACTCCGCAGTAGCATTCAAGCAGACCATCGACCTCATGAGGATGAAACTGTCGTTATTTACTACAGAAAAAGAAAAATGAGTAATCTACACCCAAATGTGGTATCTCATCTATGCAAGGAGGAGAAATACATGCAGACGAGTGTTTCAAATATCCATCCGTCCAATCGCAATCACAAAAGAAAACCGCCCGCTACGCCCCATACAGAAACCCCCAAACCGTCCACCATCTGTCCATCCGTTGATCCGTAAAAGTCGTAACCCGGCCCTCATTCACAGATCCACCTAGCGCACCTCACCAAGTAATCGAGACAGCCTTCCCGTGATACCTCTTCCCCCGATCCCCCTCGACAAGCTCCTCGAAGATCCAGCGCCCGACGTCTTCGCGCGAGATGAAGTTGCCGATCTCCCTGCTTTCGAACACCTCGGCGCGCAGATCCTCGACGCCGATGCGGATGTCACGCTCGGGCTTCGCGCCGTCGCTCAGCAGACTCGGGCGTACGACGACGTAATCATAGTCACAGTCCTCCCCGCCACCACCGCCACCCGCGACGAGCCGGTCTTCGAGGGCGCGCTTGTCGGCGTGCGGGATGCTGAGAGCGCCGTGGTACAGGGGGACCATAAGTAATGGAATATCGCGCCCGGCGCGCGAGATGCCGGTGGTGCTGAGGGCGGCGATGGTCGGACGCCAGCCCGTATACTTGGGAGTGGAAGAGCGCACGGTCGTGATCGCCTCGAGGACCGCCGCGATGCCCCTCTCGCACACGTGTGGGTCGTCGATCGTCAGGCGGCTCCAGATGAAGGCGCCGCCGAGGGAGAAGATTATGGTGTCGGCGAGGTGGACGCCGGAGTTGGCCTGATTGGAGGGGTCAGAAGGGACGACGAGGCAACGGGCGACGGCCTCCGCGTCGTGCGCGTTGCCCTTCACCACCGTCAGGTTGGGGTACTGCGCGCTCGGGAACCGGTCCGTGAGCTTCGAGGGGGTGCGGCACAGCGCAACGCAGGTGTGGCCCGCTGCCAGTGAGTGACGCAGCGCCGAGAGCCCGCAGCCGCCCGTTGCGCCGAAGAAGGCGATAGTCTTCTTCGTTGTCTTGGTCTCAGTGCTAGACATTCTGCCTGTGTGCGTGTGCGCGTGTATATGTAGTAAAAATGGTGATTTAAGTTCTCGTAACGATTATGACTGGTGACTGCTTCGTTGCTATGTATGCTATGATCACAAGAACAACACCGAAAGCATCGAGCGAGGCCCGGCCTTTAATATTCCATCTCGAGATATATATCAATACCTAAATCCCCTACAAAACAACACCTCACAAGGACTATCCGTCCGCGGCGGTGCACTCAACAAGTCGCTCGAATTCATCTCCCGTCGGAAAGTGCCTGTGATGCGCTTCAACCGCTCTCTTCAGCACCGTGTATGGGATGACAGGCCGCTTACGGGGCTCTTGTGGGCCCTTCGCTTGTGGAACGGAAGGAAAGTCTCTCCGGTAGAGAACGATGGTGTTCGGTTGTGGATGTGATTGGTTCGGAGACCGATTTCGGTGGGTATCTCCATGCGACGCGCGGAATCACGTTGATCCCTTGGCTGGCGCCACCACATGGCACCCGCAGTCCTAGGCCCGCCAGGACGGACGGACGGAGAGTCGTCAGTGGAATAAGAGTCGAAACCTACTGGACCCAACTTGAAAGTGTTCTGTGGGGACTAGCATGCAGTTGCCAATAAGCCGCCACGCGGCAGCCATACGGAGCTGTCCGACACTTGCCAACTTTTTACGTAGTTCTCGGCACCCGCACTTCGGAGCAGGAGACGTCTCCTATTCCGAACGAAAACCACGGCAGAAGACCACCGCATATGCATAAAAATCGCCAACAGCAGATGGTGAAACAATTGTATGAAGAGAAGAATCTCTTTGTGATATCGACAGCATTTCTACTGGACCAAGTATGTACAACAATACGATTCCTGCTTTCCCGTACCTCATTACGGGAGCCGACCCTGAGTCATGGGCCATGTCGCCTGGGCAAGCCCCGAGATACTGAAGCGCCGAAAGGGAGCGGACGATATACAATCATTACATCCCCAAAGAATATGGTCGATGAACCCTCAGACCCTGAAACAAGTAGCGCATTTCCACTGCTAGCAAGATCCTAGGAAAAGAGTATGCAGTGTACGCCAATGATAATGCCGAACCAGATGCTGACCGAAGGTGCTTAGAGACCCTGCACGGTTTCTGATTTTCGTATATACGTATTCAACTCGGATGGGCTTTACAGCCATATCATGCCAGCAACCGCAACGAGCGCGGCGAAAGCGCTCGCGCCCAGTGCTCGCTCCTGTTTTACGCCAGTGTTCTGGCTGTCATCGCTAGTCCCCGCGGGGTTGCTGCAGTCTTGCGTGAAGCCGGTAACCGTACAGACCGGCGCGATGTCTGTCCCGGTGGCACTGTTGCCGCTGGTGCCCGAGCCCCCGTTTCCACCGCCCCCGCTTCCACTATCCGCATCGCCCGCGGCCTGACCGTTAGTGCCGGGGCCGCCGCCGCTGAGGCCGGGAATCACTTCCTGGGTTGCGGACGAGCTCTCCTTGGCGTAATCCTTGTCCATATCGAGACCGGAGCCAAGAAGAGACTTAAGAATGGTGGGTTTATCACCGTCCACGACGGTGTCGTTTGTGGCCCTTGCGTCATTGTAGATGTAGCTCTTGCCCTTGTTCGTTCCTGGCGCAGAGTCTGTCTTGTAGCAGGTAATGTCGACTTCGGAAACGGCGGCGTAGTAGTATCCATCTCTCCTGATATCTTCGCTGCCCCAGTCAATCCTACCGCCAGCCCAAGCGATGGTACCCTCGGCGTTCGTATCGGCACCGCCAGGCCAGATGGAAAGTTGAACGCGAGCCGGAGTCTGAGGGTAGTCCCATTGATTTGCCGTCTCGTTCCATGTCGTTTTCTTCTCGACAGTCCGTCCCACCTCTCCGTCAATGAGCCAGGTGATCTTCTCGGGCGTCCAGTCGATTTCGTACGTATGCCACTCCTCGAACGTATTGGAGAGCTCAGTAATGTTACCCGAGTGAGTGTCTAGATACAATGTCAGCAGCAGTCCAACAAAATGAGAAGTCTTCAGAAAGAAGACGGGCTGGACCTTACAGTCTGGGATGCCCTGGAAATAGTAATTTGTCTGAGCGGTGTGGAGGTCGACACCAACCCACTCGTAGTCGATTTCGTCCTTCACGTCACTCAGCAGGATGAAAGCGGTCACGACACCACGGCCCGTTCCGGTCTTCATCCTCGCCTTGATATTCCCATACCACATGTATGTGGTCGAAGCCATAACAGTTCCCACGGTCCTAGGCGCCATAGTCAACAGGACACTGCCATCATGTTCAACCACCTCGCCCTGGACAGAGAAATCTGCCTTTGAGGGGTCTCCTAGGTAGTCCTTGACGTTGGCTATGCGGTCCGTGCTGTCCATCTTTAACTTCCTGTCTTCGCAAACAGGTGCTGGGACGCATGAGTCGAGGGAGAAGGACATGCGAGGGTCACAACCTCCGAGGCAGTAGGCGCCGACGCCACATTGGCCATACTCTGAGTGCCGACGTCAGTTCAATCCCAACCCCGGGCTTTTTCTATAAAAATGAACGTCGACAGTGATGGCCAGGGTCTTACTTACGAGAGCAGCAGGGGGTCTCCTCGGGACATTTTTGGGTCAAAGAACATGTTGGTATGTCCTGGGCCACTACGGAAGACGCACAGAGCAGGGCGACCGCCAAAGACGGGAATAGACGTAGCATTATTCGACGTCGCAATAGGAATTCGAAGATATTATAAATTAGTAGAATTTTTGTGCGAAGTATTTGCAGTTGAAACGCAATTGGATCGATCGATTATATATGGCCGGTGTGGCGTGTTGCAACGGTTTGAGTAAAAGGGGGTCCGAGTTGAATACAGCGTGAGACTGTTCGTGACTTGTCGTGGGTGAATCCAGTAGCGAGAGTATAATTCACATAAGTCGAGTCCGCCTGTATGTGATGTCGAATCAACGAGCGAGTTGAGGGAATTATGATTCGATTGCGAAGCGACTGAAAGAATACAATGAGGCAGCCCTGAGACGAAGTGGGATTTATGGAAAACAAGAGACAAAAAGACTAGACCGCGCGATGCCGGGGACAGCCGCTTCTCTTGTCTCTGCCGAAACGAGGGTCGCTGTAACGAAAGGATAAGGATGAGAAGGTTAGAGGGGGGATGCCAATAAAGGCGACGATGATGAAGGCGTTTTCAAAGGGAAAGAAATGAGGGAAAATGGAGCGAATCAAGAACCACCTCTGATGGATGGCAAATGGTGAAGAAGCTAGAAGAAGTTTAGGTCGGTAGGTCGGTACTCCGGTACATGCAAAACAGTGGACTTGGCTAAGCTTGTTGAAGAAAAGGCTGAGTGGAACCACCAGCAAGACCACCAATACTCTCGTCGACGGTTGAACTGGTGCAGCAGGTGCAGAAGGAGAACCAGAGGCTTGGCCGAACCCTCTCGTATCCCACGTAGCGCAGTGTAGTGGCACACAACTGGAAGAGAAATGGGCCTAGCACACCCCCTATCTAGAAACACGCCATCTCATCGTAGATTTTGAGACTCTGCCGCACCCCCACTAACTGACACATCGATCCCTTTCAATCCATCGCGTGCCGTCGAAGAAAATGCGGACTCCTTGCCTTTTATATAAGTATGTGCCGACCACAATAGACAGGAGCATTCTTAAAATGCGTCGTATCTCTAAACGGGATTGGATAGGAGAGTTTGTGGTATGGTATGACATGGTGTATGGTATGGTATGGTATATACGCTCGTCGCATGCCCCATGTCATCCCATATCTAGCCACGTACTATACGTGTAGAAATATGGAAAACCGAACTTGGAAGTCAATTTCCGCCGAGAATTTCAATTAACCGAACCCTGGAATGCAGAGAAACGGCGTAGACGCACCCCAGATTTTTGCGGCGGTGACACCGTGGCACAGCAGCTCCAGTGAGGGAACGAACAGCAAGCCTCGCGCGTGCATCTCCCGCCGCCAACCGCCTCGAGGATCGCGGAAATGCGCAGCCCCCGACCAATCAAAAGCTTCAGTTGTTGTTGGAAACTTTATTTACAGCGGATTACTTTTACACTTATCATTCCTCAATCATAATTAATATTGTACCAAGTAGAATGGGGAAGGCTTCTGGTTATCCAGAAGACAGGTAACACAACATCTACTCCATCCCAACAAGCAGCAGCCAGGAGGTGTCATTCAACGAACATTGTTTGTCATAACCAGCCATAGAAGTTCCCCCAAATGTACAGAAGAAGCGTTTTTATTTTCCCCAAGAAGCGAGGACGCGCAGTAATTAACAACCGTTCATCATCCCCCATCTCGTCTCATGCAGTCAAGTCAAAGAAACAACCAGACAGCCCAGTCCCACCCCAATTGCCCAAACATACAAACCAGCCTGCCAGTCGCACTATGGCCCCTCCACTCCTAACGCCCCCCAGTCTCCTCACCCATGCAATAACATGCGCCCCTTAAGCCGTTCGGCAAGTCTTGTCCGCAGATCGAGAATTAGAAGAGGTGTAGCGCACAAATATTGATTGGTGACTTCAGATTGTCGTCAAAATTATGGAGAAATTCGTAATCAAGCGAGGAGTTGAATTAAGAGGTGAAGTCTGGGCTGGGGAGAGGCAGTGATGAATCGGATCAAGCCTCCAGATTGCGGCTACGAACATCTCCGTACAGATGTTGCTGCCGTGGCAATCCGGGTAAGAAAGTCCCTTAACGATGAAGCCGATGCGTTCACTCACAAATACCTTGAGCGACTTAAGACGTTCAGCCGGTAGACGAGAGATACCTTTTGAAGGGCTATAAATAGCGTAATACACAGACGCCAGCTACTCCCAGAAGAAGCCCATGCCCGAGTAGTCGACCTACAGCTCAAGCTTTCGCCTTCGAGACTCAACAGCCCTATCAGGCAGCGCCGGCCACGACACCAGCACCTCTCCCTGCTTCGAGACGCCTGACCATCTCCCTCTCCTTAGGAGAACGCGGATTGGCGTCGATGCCGAGAATAGCGCTGATCCGGGTCCTATCGGCTTTCTCGTACAGGCTTTCGCGGTCATTTGGGCTCGTCACTGGCGTGATGGGGGTCTGATTTCCCGCGGAAAACATGCTCGCCTTCCAGGCTTGTTCCAAGACGATGGGGCTTACTCCCCCGCCATATTCGGCGGCGATGGCGCTCCAGAACGAGGGACGGTGTGTCGTATAGATTGACTGCAAGCGAAGGATATCCACGTGAGCCGATGGCGGCGGGAGGGAACAGTCGAGCCGGAGGGCCGACCCCTGACTTATAGGTGACGGCTGGGGAAACACCGACGGCCCCAAGTTCCTCAGGGAATCGGAGTGTGGTGTGGGGAATCCGGAGGGCGAAGAGCAGATGGTCGTGGCGGGGCGTATAGCCGTCGGCTTCGGGAGGATAGCCGGCAGATGAGGCGATGTGCTGGGGCGCCCGATGATGCTTGGTAGCTGCACCGAAGTTTGTTGGCGGGGCGAATCTGGCCCATAACTGCCCGCACTACCTGGAGGGGTGATTTCACGGGATGATGACTCCTGGATAGGAGCAGGGATGACGGCAGGCAAAATAGGTGAATGCCCGGCCGAAGAACCTGATGATACCGATGTAGTCCGCTTGCGACGGTTGCTACCATGACTAAGTTGGTGATAGTGGAGCCGGCATGCCAGCTCAGTCTTTTTCAGGTGAGCGGCGATGTGCTTGTAGGGCATCTTCTGGAGACGAGTCTGAAGAAGATACACTTCCTGGATAACGAAACTCAGGTCAGTAAGCTGCCACCGGTATAATCACAAACCTCATACAGGGAAAGATGAGAACGTCATCCCTTACCTCGTCTTCACTCCATGCCCTGCCCCCACCGGTAGACGCCGCCTTCCGGTGCTTCGTAACTCCAAAGTCATGACGATCGAGAGCGTCACTCGTCGTTGTATACGCAAGGTTCAAGTGGGTACTCAGGTCCATCGGCGGCGACATGGTGCTCCACAAGACGGGTCTCTGCGGCTTCGAGAATGATAACTCGGGGCTTGAGAAGAGGGATAGATTTCCAACTATTAGTTCCCAATATGGGCAGACCACGCTGCAAGAATCGAAGATGCTAGATATCGAAGGAGAGTGTACTGTAGGCAGCGCTTTACTTCAACGACGCTACACCGTCGATGCTCTTTATGAAAATTTCGAACCGAAATCCGGGGCGTGCCGTCGTCGAAGGGGATCAGAAACGTAGCAGAAAGAAAGTTAGGTCAATAAACTCCCAGAGCCGACACGTGAACCACAGCAATTAAAAATTGGAATATCAAAAGAGCGAAAGCAGCCAAGCCAGTTGGACAATGAATGAAAGTGGTTACCAGCCGCGAAGGAAAGAAAGGAAGTACGCCAGAGCGTGGTGATTCATGCGCGTGATGATCCAAAGAGGTGATGAAGATAGAATCAAGATAAGAAGGGAAAGAGAGGGCAGCTGGGGAGTGGTAGATAATAACAATGTTACCCGCTGCTTCATGATCTTCGGATGTCGACACATCCAAGATGAGCTAGGGTCTATATCCTGGGCTAGGGTGGGACACTCGTACCCACCTAGAACGACACACCATGACCTCCAGCCTTGTTACAAGCTACCTGACGAGCCCGAAAAGGACGAGCTAAGACGCGATCAGAGGCAGAGAAGTGCAAAGCATGATCTTGGCACGATCCACTCAGCTACCATCCCGTTGCATCTTCCCTAAAACATCTCAAAACAGGCATCAATCGAGCCCTAGGAGGGGACGTGCGCGCGTATACACTCCGATCTGGGGTTCGATTCTCTATCTGGGGGGCCAGGATAACCTTGTAACATCAGAGCAGTCCTGGTACGACTGCAGCTGATGCTACCTAGTCGACTGCAACGCTCGCCGAGGATATCACTCAGTGAAGAGGCCAGTCTCCCACCAATAAACTCAAGATGAATGCGGCTGAGTAAAAGCTGACAACCCCAAGCCCACCTTCACGTATAGACAGGCGTCTTTATGGGTTGTCGGAGTGCTGTGACAGCTACCAAGAGACCGGCTCGCAGTCTTTAGAATAGTATGAACACGAGGCCACCATGCCCATCTTGCTTGATATTCTTTACGACTGCAGCCAGCGGGGAAGACGTCGCGGGCCGGAGATGTGGGTTCTCTCTAGGATGTCTCCTTCGAGTGGCAATTGAAGATCGCCATGACGAAACGCGAAATTGGGAATTAAGCGATAATGTTCAGCGTCAAGCTGGCTCACGACGAATTCGTAAGTGAGCTGGCGAAAGAGGGCGCTACGAATGACACATGCACAGCAAGGAATGAATGAAGCAGGATAAAAGTTGCTGAAAGTCAAGAACGAAAAGGGCTATATCAGACGTTTGATATTTGAAGAGGGTTTCATGTCGCCGCTGCTTCAAGTTGTTACAGAGTCCGCGCTTGTATAGTGAGCAGGGCTTATTGATTGGTGGAATTGGAAGATGGCCCGCTATTTAACTTTCAACCCCCTGGAACTTTTTGACTGGACCGCCCGGCAAATGTTTCGAGGCTCTCGCGTCGTTAAACGCTCTACGTGTACCTTATTTTGCATACATGCCTGTATATCAGTAGGTACCAATGTAACCTGAAATACGAAGTAGTATGCAGTGTCCGTTACCTACATTCGACCTTTCTATAGGTAGCCGTTCGTCTTTCATAACATTTGGTTAACCCAAATCGAAGAGCTCCAAGATACCTCTTTGCCCACAAGATCCACTTTCAGCTTCAAGAAGCGCACTTCAGCCTCCAAGCATCTTGACGGATTTTCCTGTGATTCTTGTTTTATCCCGTTTCATGTCTTACTGCCAAACAACATGTAGACCTTTGGTTATTATAAATTACGTCAGCCAACTTGTCAGGAAGCTCCATTCAGGTGGTTAAGGTGTTGTGCGCTTTCGTGCTTATGTAAGTGTTGCCTCTTAAATGCCAAGGTGGGTAGGCGGGTATCCGAGGGAAGGCGGCAGGCATCAGATACATCGGACTTGGTTTCTGCAGGTTAGGACTTTAAACCAACCAATCCTTTCCGTTCATGCTGCGTGCAGCGGGACCTTTCCTTCCATTTAAGGTAATGCAGTTATCGAGAACATTGTATTCTGATACCTTGTCGCCTTCCGTCGGATAGTGGTCGGAGGCTCTAGCCTTCCATAAAGGTTTATGGGGGAGAAGCAACATATGAACCGGAACAAAGAACGCCATCTTTTGTCATAATTGTTAGTCTATTCAAGGGACGTCTATATGAATCGCGTTATATAGGTCCGCTTGAGCGCATACATGACTGACAAGGGCTTCCTCCCCCTGAAACTGAAACTCGCTATGTACGTGTAACCAAACAAAAATCGAGGCTTCAAGCTGTGAATTGCTACACGTAGCATACGCGGCTCCCGAAACCCTCCTAGGGAAAACCTAGAAGTTATTATTCTTTATTCAGGTCTAGAATCAGGTGGTAATTCTGGAGGTTCCGGAAAGGGAATGTGTGTGTCTCTAATAACAACACAGCCAATAGTGACAACCTAGTCCGGCTCTGGGTCGCGAGTTCACTGTGTTCGGCCGGGGGCTAATAGGAACTGGAGGATCGACTGTGAGCATTACTTCTCATGGCCGCCTCTTAGAGTTCCGGGCAAGTGATTTGACGCTCGTGATTCCCTTTGCAGCTTCAGCAGGCGGATACGGCGGGGTACCTACGTGTTAGGTTGGGATATTATTGAATGTGGCAAGTTGGCGCGGCCCGTGTATCATTAAACGAAACAATGAGTCAGGGCTACTGTAGATTATCGAGCTTGGCTGAGGTAGTCTCCCTCCGCCCGAAATTAGGAACCTTAACACTTTAAACTCCGGATCCGTCCAACCATCTCCGGTTCCCGAGCCTTGACGTCGAACAGCACTCGAGGCATCCGAACTATGATCGTGGAGGTCCATGGATCAGCATCCATGCATAGAGCTGGCCTTCCAGCGATCCCTTCTTATGATTATCGTCAAGCATCATCTCCATCCTAAACGTTCGTCCGATCTCCGGCGACGTTTCTCCCCGCGAACAATAGGGGCTCACGAACAACCCACTGGGGACGACGCGGTTATAGCTGTATCGGATATGAAGATACCCGGGCAGCCTCACAAGCACAGCGTTTGTTGTTGCCAGCATGTCGGAGCTCAGGGCAGTATATACTTAGTAGTGGCGCTAAAACTCCCGTATTTGGTAAACAAGTTCTTTAGCGCCCCGTGACGCCTGGGGCCGTTTCATGGAGCAGCTCCCGTCCATCTAATAAGATTCAGAGATCGGCCGGAACAAATCTCCACGGGGACTTGTTTTGATTTGAATCTATATTGCGTCAATGAGGCGTCGACATCTCCACCGACCATTCATAAGGACAAGTCAAGGTGCCTGTTTGGAATGCGGCTCTTTGGGGGAACCAATGTAGCTTGCATTTGGTGTGTTCAATACTAGTAATCACTGTTGATGAATCTCGGACCCCTGACCCCTGACCCTGAACCTGACCCTGAACTGCGGGGAGACAGGGGAGTCGCAGCAAGAATATTCTCCACTTGTTCTACATCTCCCGGTCCCAGTCAGCAGCAGCGCCATCTTCAAACGGCGATCTGACAGAGTGTTACCCGCAAGGTTTCATTATCAGACTCGCATTACTGAACGCATGGACGAGCATAATTTTCTCACCTTTGCCATTCTCTGCACGATTGAAGAACTCATGTGCAGGCGGTATCGTTGATGAGGGACAGAAGTGAATAGTCGATTGCGATTCCCGAAATGCAGCAGCTCTCTGGTCATTTGGTTGCTTGCCAATAAAATTCCATTGCCAACAGGGCGCATGGAGTCATCTTTCATCACAGACATCTCCACCTGCCACGGCCACTAAGGCAAGTCATCCGAATACTTTCAGCTAGGGGTTTATGACGTCGCATCGAATCGTCGCCGTCTGACAGGGGGCCCCCCACCTCACCCTATGGCTGGAAAGTCCCGGTTCCCAAGGATCCGAGGACGCGGAGTACGTCCTCAGGTAACTCTTGTTTCGATTTCCAGAACACTGTTCTCTCGGACGCGTACTCCGGCTCAAACCATGCAGGAGCACGGATCACACCTCTTCCACACCCCAAAAACCATTCGTGAATCCGGTCTAGGTCGATGCCAGGAAGTTAGAACTTGTGGGAATTCCTATACAGGTTTAACGGGCCTTATGCAGCCTTCAATCTGTGATAACTCTACTGAGCCCATTTACGGTTGTGTACTGCAAAATCGCTGGAACTCACGTGAGAGCTTGCCCGACGCGGGTGTTACACTCCTGCGCCGATATGAAGGCTTTCTATCAGGGGCAACGCTTTGGTGTGCCATTGACGGCCTAATCCATGAGTTCCTCCAAGCCTCAAGCAAGGTGATCTATTGCTCAGACATGTTATGACTTCAGCAATGCCTCCACTGTGTCGACAAGTAACTGCTAGAGTTCCAGAACGGACCATTCTCTGGGTGGTCATAGTTCTGTATCGCCTTACGCGGCCTGCCTCCTGCCTAGGTGGAAGAAAAGCAGGACTGTTCTTAAATAGAGCAGAATGCCCGCCAATTATCGAATACTTCCTCATCCGCTTCTGGATAATGGGCAATGGGTGAAGGACGATAGCCCCGAGGCCTGGTCGCCAGAGGCTCTACGTGAGCTTTCAGGCGCTCAACATAAAACAAGTGCCTTCATAGTGCATTGTTTTGGGGTGTGAAAGATCCACTTCGAGCTTTCTATGGCCCCTTTCTCGAGATTGAACTGGGCCTCCAACACGGAGAGCTCGCTTTTGGAGAGCACGTGCAGCTGCGGCTTTGGTCCATGTAGGGGGGTTCCCGGATAAAAATTCAGGTTCGACGATCCTTTAGCCTCAGGAAACGCTATGGAGACGGTCTCGATCTTCCGTAGCTGGAGCAGTGCATGGGATATATTAAATAGAATGTTTTCCATCGCATCACCCATCGGCTAGAGACGGCGAGACGGCGGATGTGTGAAGCCCAGCTTTTCGGGTAATCCAGACGTTGATGCCACCAGGCGCCAAATGGCTTGGTTTCCCTATATAGGATGTCGAGCGATGGAACAAACGGTCGGCTGCTCGCCCAGAGCTCAATGACACTTCCGACATGGCTTCTTTGTTGACCAGGAGAAGTGCGGTTAGCGCTCTGCGTTGTAATTCGGTCGGTTACGTCATCCAGAAAGAACGGTAGCCATGCTATGAATGGCCAAGCACAACAGGGGTACTCAGATGCAGTCATTGATAGCATACCTCCAGATGTAGAGGAATATCTCGATGGGGAATTTGCTGAAACGACGGGAAGCTCGCGGTAGACGGCATCGTGGCTGCCTGAGGGTTTCGATGTCGATCCCTTCCGAAAGTTCTGCGAGAGTTTAGCTCTCCTTTTACGCGGTCGAAAGACGCACAGATTTGTAATGATCGTGCTGAGAGTGGCAAGAATGGTGTATCTCGTATGGCGTAGGATATCATCCTCCGATGTGGTGGTTGTAGGGGTTGGTCTCGCTAGACAAGGACATTCCTAGGACAATTGGGCAAAGGCCCTGAATATCCCTTAAAAGTCCATCGTAGACCCTCATTGAATAACAGGCAACGAGTTGGAGTTGTTTCACCGTGTCGTGCCCATGCCTCAACGCATGGCAAGGCAGTCTATTCCCACTACCTGCAGACGACGACAACAAGGACATGGAACTCTGGGCCAGGCACTAACATGGTCAAGGACTCGGATACCTCAGCAACCATGCGATATTGCAAACTACTGGTATCCCAGTAACGGCCAGCTTTTCGCAATCGAAGCTTGCCTGGAGCAGTGAAAACACAGGACAGTCCGTACCCTGGATGCCGATAGCTAATGCCTTGTAAATGTACCATCTATTTCAGGGCATAGCAACTCCCTTAGGTTCCTTGCTTCCTCCTTCGTTAAGCAGTATTCCTCGAGGAGTAGTGGGTCTCTAGCTCGACGTCACGTCTTGGATTCCAGCTTCTAACTTCCGGCCACAGCTCTCCCTTCACTGCGCTGTGAACGTATGCAAGAGCTACAAATCAGAATTCCCCACTTCTCGGCTTCAGCGCACAAGGAACTTCCAGTCCTGCAAGCAGGTATATCTATCACCTTCCTAGTAAGTATTACACGCTGAGCTGAAGTATCCACTGCCGAGCACGAAGACGGCGTAATTGGCTTTGTAGTTGATAAAGCATTGGATCTCCTTCACCCTACCCCCGCATCGAGATCGCCATGGGTGGGATAATTGCTGGATTCCATGAATCTGGCCGGATCATCTATGGGAGTTGCCTCGTGGCTGAACCCAACATCGTCGTATACCAATGCATCAGATCATCATGGTCAAGATTGGGTTGTAGAACCCGTGGTTAGCGACGGTCCGGAGTCCAGCGGAGAGGGGGTCTCTCCCGTCGGGTAGCTGTTTTTGGAGCTTATCATGCGACACCATTCTTGACAAGTTCAAATGAAACCGTGGAAATGGGAGAATTTATCGACGGGGCAGGCCCCGATGGGAGCTGCAGCTTTCAGCAATGTGATGGTGCCCAGACATCTGTCTCTCAACACCAGCTTTCCTGGTACTGAGGAGTCTGAAATATGAACTGGTGAATTTAGACATGCCGAAAGGGTGTTCGGGTAGTCATCCATTAAGCGAGTACCGGCCGTGTCACTGAAGGCGATGTTCCTGATTGATGTCCCGTCTAACCAGTTCGGAACCCAAGACGGCAGTCCGCTTTCTTCTCCTGCCAGAGCGTGATACGAAGGTTATCCAGCGCCTTCCACGTCTTGCAGTCTCTTCGGAAACCGTGACGAAAGATCTATCATAGTCCGGAGTCTAAAGGTGGACGCCACGAGCTGTGAAAATCGCATACAAGCCGTAGACTTTGTCATGGGGGTCAAGGGACTGAAAGAGACACACCGCTTTCAGGAGTTGCAAATTGGTCATCCTCTTGTAGGCTTCGGGGTAGTCCTGCTCCCTCTGTGTTCGCGTATGAAAACTCGTCTTTGAGGTCGCTCCTCAAGTAGATCGGCCCCGAAGCTCAATAGCGAAATGGGACGTGTGCGCCCGACTTATGCAAACGACAAAGTAGCTCCAGTCCATGCTCGATCAGTCGCACATAATAATACAGCCGCCGGCAAGAGCCACCTCCTGCGTCGTGCATACCCCAGAGAACCAGAGATACTCCAGGAGCTGAAGAAATTGTACGGAGGTCGGTGTGAACTTGGGCTGCTCAGGCCCCCGACCCCGCGCGGTCCCGAGCTCGTCTATGTAATTTAGGAGCCAAACCAGAGGACGCCGAACCGCCCATGGAAGTAAATTTTCCTCAGTCTGTGAAGCAACTTGGTCGGCGAATATAGAAAGCCACGTCGAGTGAGGTTCTCGTTCTCGCTGCGACCCAGCCATAAGATGACGCGTTGGGCCAGACGGTACACCTCGCCTATCATCTGAACCTGCTGGTTCCGCTCCCGCGTGGCAGCCGGTCCTTGTTCTGGTTGATGCATATCGCATTCATCCACACAGTCCGCGCCCTTACGCGACGCCGGAGGTGAGCCAGCGTGGCGAGGCAATTCCAGGTGACGAGCAGTTGCTGGCCGTCGCAGAGAATCGGACGGCCGCCATGCTGCGCTCCCCAGAAGTACAAGAGAGTCTCGTACCTGGCCTGGGGACTCCCTAGGGTAACTTGATGGGCCTTACATGGTACCGGAGCCTTGGAACTGGATGCAGGGGCAGGTCCAGGACGCGTATCGATGATGTTGAATCAAGCGGTTCGTGTTGATAGGTCTCCACCATTCAGGTATCACTCGAGTTCACTCATGTGTTTTGTACCTAAGGCCCGATGCTTTACGGTAGGAGTAAGAATGAGAGATTGGGCTTGCGTTGATTGGGGTCGCGAACGAGCGCCCCATTCAAAAGCGACGAGGGTAATGCAACCCCCTGCTTTTTGACGCTATTTCCACTTCTGTGTGAATCCTTGAAAATGGTAATTATTCCTACAACGAACTAATATCCAGCTCGGCGACGTTATACAATGCCCTTTGTCATTAGAATCTCGGGCTTCCCTCTCAAACTACGCATGTCCATCCACGTTCGTGTAAACTCATACAATGTTGACTCTTTTAAATTACCTTGGAACTTGTCATGACACCTATCGCACCTTGCGTTCACAAGCGTCGATATCTGCTTGATCCTGACCAGGAATGGGGCTTACAGCAAGACGTTAAGATCAGCAGGAGCAGAGCATCATTCGGGATCTCATATTAGCACTATAAATAAGAAGAGGAAGGTTCTCAGCCCTCTGGGTTGATAGCTTTCAGTAACACAGACGTGAAATATATCTGTCTCGAGCGGCATTTTATTATACCCTTGGTTAAAGTGGTTGATCTTCGCTATGGGCCAAACAATAGTTATGTAGGTCAATGGTTTACAACGTACCAATTTTGAACCACTTCTTGGAAGAGGTATGACAATAAAAGGGTTTTTTGCGATTCTCGAGCTGGTAAACTCCATTAGGGGGCAGTAAACTTAATTTAAAGGTATAATTGGACGTTTATTCCCCCTATTTTAAGGTCATCGAAGAAGTTTGCGCTGGTCACAGTCCCGACGGCTTAAGTGTTTGTGCTTTTATAGTATATTCGCAATATTATCACGTAAACCAGGTAGTGGGACCACAAACACCATCTGCTCGCAGCGCCTGTTCACAATCACGGTCGGTTACTATAGGAGGAACGAGTTGACAGAGAGGGAAGAGTCGTGTAGGTGACTTGAGCTCGCGGTTTAACTAATATAAAAAGATTAGGTGTTTCTGTAATAGGTGTTGCCGCGTTTCCGATCGGCTCCACCAGTCTCTCGAATCCCAGGTCAACCCCAAACTGCCTTAACGCTCTTCGGGTTGTGGCCTCAGTATTCAGGCATAGCTTGAAGTGGCTATGCCCATAAAGAGTATTCTCCCCTGTGCGAAACCACTGACAAGATCGAGCTAGCGACAGAGCCATAGCAGGGTTTCTACAAACCCCATGAGAGTATTTTGAGTTTAAGGGATCACTTCAAGAGGAACCACGGGTTATGCTATTTTCGTTCTGCTATGATAAGTACATCTAGTGCTCACTTCGGACTTGACAGGTACCTGCTTAGCCCGTACGATCGCGCATCAAGGAGTCTCGAAACTACTTGACCGGTTCATTCCATTACTCGACGGATTAATGAGAGGACAGATGAGAGCTGAAGCCGAGTGGAAACGGTTATTTCTTGGCCGCCATCGCGGTACCCGGCGAAGTCATGGGTGGCTCGTCGCCTTCAAGCGCATACACGCGCCTCCTGTCCCTGGATTCCTGAGGACGGTGCGTAGCATTCAACGCTATTGTAGATGTCGCGGTTACTGGCAGATAGGCCAGCACTGATACCGCAGAGGGAAAGTAGAAAGAGAAAGCTGTCGCGTAACTATCTCTACCTCTCTACCTGTTTGCCAGCGTCTGCCTGTCTGTTATTCGAATAGCTGGCCATCCAAGAAGAGTTCTACATGAATAGAGACTAGGTAGACGAAATACGTCACCTATATACGCTACATAACCAAAGAAAGAGGCAGATAGCAACTCCCCTAGACAACTTATAGGAGAAAGTATCAGCTGGAAGTTGCGAGGATGTGTAAAAGATTCAGGGTCATACGCCCCTGAATGCCGAGGATCAGCGGAAGTACTGCTCACACATTTATTGTTGGGCTATTGGTTGGTAGGCTCTACTGTCTGTCAACAGCAAACAATTTGAAATCGTGCATGTACCGCCCAGCAAGGAGCCACTCTTGTAGTTTGGTGAGTGAGAAGTGCCGTGTCTAGAATAGGGGAAGCCTGGTAGGACCGCATCTGTGACACTGTTTCATGAGCAATTGCGAGTGTGGTTCTGTGTAACAGAAGGGAGCCCTAACATGGGCAAGGAGTATACAGGCAGAGGAGACCTGCGCCTTGTAGACAAGCCTTGATGACACTATAGACCACCGGAATTTGGTTGGAACGAGTTTACCCAAAGCCAGTTCTACTGTAGAGCGTCATTTCATAGAATGAGCTGCTGAAGTTGTCGTAAGCTTTTGCTATGGATTAGATAGTGACTCCTATTAGATGCTTATGATACCAAAAAAAAGAAACAAGACTATGAAGTACAAGGTGCTCTTTTATCTTAAAGTAAAAGCAGCACTATTTGGCTATTGAAGTCCAAGTCCTAATTTCACAGAGTACCGAGGCTGCAGAACGAAGTCTCCTAGAGGTAGCGTAAATATCGTGGCCATTTGATACTCGCCGTATTATAGGTACTTGCGGGACCACCATGCAAGCATCGTAGCCGTTCTGGAGTAGAGATACTGCGGGGGAAGGTAACGATACTTGAGATGTAGTTTTCTTGGCATTTCGATGATCCGATACCATCTAGTACATAAATACTTACCTGCATGGAGGCATCTACAGTAGTTGACCTTGAACTTGTAAGCCATCGACAGTCCATTGCCTTTATACATGCCAGCCTCATGGAAACTTTACGGCTACTAGATCACCACGTTAATGGAGGCCGTATAGCACGGATTCGGACATTGCTGTTAGTAGGTTGGCCCTGCTACTTGCGGTTACATGTTGCTCTTCTAAAGCCTTGTTTGCATGTCCACCAACATTAGCCGTAGCTAAGCGGAGCCTGTGTCGATTGGAGGTATCGGTTCTTTTTTGGGGAGGCCAACCATGGCTAGTTAACCAAAATTGAGACATGTTAATATTGCTTATTTTGCGGATGCTGACTTACTTTGAAGTTCCTCTGTAGGTGGGTATGTTCACCTTATTTTAACAATTTCAACCCAATATTAATATTTTATTTCATCAATTGTGTCTACTGTTAAGCGGCGGTAAATGACCAATACAAAATTCCGGGTGTGCATGAATCACCTGCAGTTCTTCCCTTATGAAGTCTGCGTGATCGTGGACTTTTGGAGACCATGCAATGCCGACTGCCTGAAAAAGCACATATTGACGGATTGATTACGTAAGAGAACCGCCCGTTCCGCCGGCCTTGTTACCCCGGTTCCTTTACTGGAGTGACTTCGGAATTTCTTCCACTTTCCAAAGGACTTTTTCACTAGTACCATGAAGCAAGGTGGGTTATACTTGTAGAGGTCTAGTACCTTGCGTAGAATTAGTTGGGAGATATACTTTACTGTATATACCTAATACTTGTAAATCTTCGACTCATGCCTGTAAGCCTCCAGCTGTCAGCTGCTCCTCCCCACCCTACCTCGATACCTGTACATAAGAGCGCTAATAACTACCTACAGTCTCCCGAAGTATCTTAGGCTTTTAGGTTGCAGGCGTAAGGGTGATTTGATAAAGAACTGGGTACATGAGAGGCGACTGTACCTAAATGTACAGCCATATGGGGATTTCAACTGTGTATACTGTAGTTAGCCGCTCATCGGTTTACATACCTGCCTGTAGTACATTTATGTGTAAATACCAAGCCATGGTTGCATTAGTCACCATCGTGTAGCTCTCCGGATTGCGAAGTAGCCGAGAGCACATAGGTACCTACAAATCTTGGGGCTGGAATTGATTAACTCCACCACAACGAACAATGCTCTTAATTCGCCCATACATAGCGTTGATTGGCAGCAATAGAATAAATAATCAAGCAAGATTGAGATGACTACGCCAGGTTGGCTGGATGCCAGACATTGGAGAAATTCCAGTCCCTTGAATATGAGTGACCAATGGGAACTTAGTGGTCCGTGCATGCCCGCACGCCTTGCTTAAAATTTTTTCGCTGCGCCACACAAGCAACAACTTACCCACAATTAGTACGAGTCACTACAGTACATCGAGCATCAAGTCAGACATGAATTTTCACATTTCCCTTCCCACAATTCGTACATGCGACTTAAGGACAATATCCTACATCCAAGGAACCTGCCACTCTCATTACCTTCGGATACATCCTACTTCCCTTTCCCACATTGATTCCCCTTGCCTTTCCAATTTATTCCACTCGCCGGCTACTGAGTGAGTACCTGACCTCTACTCTCCAGCAACTTAGATGTTGCGCATTGCATCGCATCGACTTGCATACCCTCGGCACGATCGTCGTCGACAGTAACCAACAAAGATATTCTTCTAGCATTTCTGCGCTTGCGGACTGTAATTAGGACAATTCATCAAATACGCGGCAAATTCACCTGGCGGGAACATATTCTAGGTAATCGCTTGTCGAGCTGGTTAAGGTGATAATTCTGTCAACTGCCATTAGTGACCTTAGTAAGTACCTTTCATCATATACTATCCATCTTGCGTCACGTGCCGCCATTATTCCATTAAAATGGTTTCTCCTCATGTGCTTGACTCTTGGAATCCCAACCCGACTTTGCATGTATCGGAAGTGGATCACCATCTGGGGCCAAAATAGTCCTCCATGTCCCCTTTCCCTCTTTTGCCTCCCTTGCCTTCCCAAACAGCCCAGCCCACCCAGGTTCGTCAATCAGCTCTCACTGCATTTGCAGGGCCTAATAACTTGATTCTTGACATACCTATACACGCACATACCTACATACGTACATACTTGTCTATACATCCATCCCTCCTTGCCCCGGATACCTAAGCCAAGTAGACGGAGACCAGCTACCTGGTTCTACCTTGCCGACTAGCGCGGGACTTTTCCCTCTACTTAGGCTCGTCAAGCAGGATACATTCGTCCATTTCCCTCATCCTTTTCCCACACCCAAAAAGAGACAAATCCATCCAGCAGTCAATTGACCCAAACCCATCCATCCATCCATCCATCGTCATCGCAGGTCAATTTTTCTTTTTGACATCGGGTTCACGGTTTCTCCATTTCGCGATCAAATCAGCTAAACCCGTCTCGTCATTCAACCCCGTCTGACTCGGTTTCATCGCAGCAGCCTCATCCGGCGCACAGTCGCGCACAGGACGTACACTATCTAATTGACGAGAGAAGCGCGTCTCGTTGTTGTTTCTTGTCGCCTTTCTCTAAATTCTTGCGCGCGCCGCACGCACAGTCACACAGGTACACTCCCAGTGGGCAAGTCATTGATTGAACAACTTGCTACTTGACCGGCAAGTCAAGTGACCGAGGAATACGATCGTCTTGTTTGGCATCACTCAATCAATTAACTCGACCAAGGACCTCGATTCCCTGTTCGTGCCGACGCCTGTTTGTCGCAAAATTCCGCAGTACACAGGAATCTCCACAGTCGCATCCGACCGCGATCAGTTTATGCAGTACTAAACATCGACACTACATCGACTAAACTTGTCAGTAAGTACCTAATTCACTGTCCACCTATTCATCTGCATCTACATTGCGATACCTCAAACCTACGTTTACATTTCCTACCTCTCTATTCTGTTCTCCCGATGCGCCTGTCCGCAACAACTGCGACCATGTTCAGACCGCGTTCCCTGAGTGCTTGTTAGATCCCTGGTGCTTGTCCTGGCGCAGTTTCTGGTGCTGGTACCCCCTTCATCCTTGACATTTGCGGCGTCAACATGGCTATATCGCTGCATCCATATGGGTTATTGCATATGGATGCCGTAGCCTGTTGGACAGCTTTAGCTGCAACTCACCCCGTTTGATGATGACCCTTGACAATAAACCTACAACAACTTCCACCAAAAGCCCAACTACCAATATCCAGTTACCATGTTCGTGTTTTGCGCAACTCATTCCCAATGGATATGCCGTCTGCCGCCCCCTCCCACCTCCCTACTACCATTCTCCCCGCCGACCCCCATCCCATATCACCTGTGTTGGTTGGAACAAACCCTTCAGACAAATCCCTATGAGCTCATTTTATTATTAACTGCCGCCGCACAAAACATTCCTAAAATAAGCTAGTCCCCTGTCTGTTTGCCTGTATGGCTTGCCGCTGTCACAAACTCCCAGCCATTTTCGGCTCCCTGATTATACCACTGACGACATATCTATGTCTCATCTTATCAACATGTACCCCAGCTGAACATCCTGCTCCTTCTGCCTCAAGTCATTGTCTCCCTTGTTTTCTTCAGTCACTTCCTTGAACTTTATTCGAGAGTACTTTGTTCTCCTGTGTACTGTATACTCTTTCCTCGTTTAGGAACCTCGTCTTCTCGATATAGTTAGCTGACACTAGTTTGCCTTACCAGATCATGCAGCAGTGGCAGGTTGGCCCCGTCCCGCCGGAGTACCTCTACTCCAACTCCGCCCAGCATGCCGCCAACGATATGCAGTAAGTACTTACCGGCGTCTCTTTCTTGTACCCTTCCCACAGTTTCCTCTTCTCACCAAGCCCCTTGGCACCCTCTCCCGATGGCTCGTACGCATGTGCATAACTTGCACCGGCTTGCGCCTGCAAGACAGGCTCATAAGTTCCGCATGTAAACAAGCCAGGCCCGAGACTAGCTTTGTTTGCGAATATGGTATTGGTCCGGTTCTCAGTCTCCACATTGAGTTATGAGCATCTGGCGATAGCTTCATACTGCCCTCTGCACGCAGGAGACCGGATTTGTGAACGATAACAGCCACCCGCATCCAAACTGGTCTTGCCTTTCGGTCCAAATCCTCTTCTTTTTCAGGCCGTCTTCACATAGCCAAGACCATCTTCACGTTGTACAGCCATGTTGGCATCCCATTCTACTCGTGTCCCCTCGAGCAACACGCAGCTGCCTGGGCAGGCTAACATTGCCCTTTGATTTAGCACCCCCCATACGTATCAGGCAGATATGTCTCGTCGGAATGAGTTCGCCGGCTATGCGACCCCCCAACCGCCGAATCCTGCTGCTCAGCATCAGCAACAGCATCAGCAGCAACATCACCAGCCGCATCCCCAGCATCAGGGCCACCAGCACCAACAAGCGCATCAGCACCAGCAGCACCAGGCGCATCAACAGCAGCATGCGCACCAGCAACAGCACCCGCAGCAGCATCAGGCGCAGCACCCACAGCATCATGGAACGCCCGTTCAGGCCCCGATGACCGTTCCGCAACCCGCTGCGGCGCCTACTCCCCAGCAGTCAACGCCCACGCAAACGCCTGCACCGGCTCCCCCTCGCGGACGTAAGCGACAAGCGCCCGGGCAGCATCCTGCGCAGACTGCGGCACCTCCCGCAGCAGCAGCTGCACCTGCCGCTACGACTGTGGCTGCGCCCGTCCCAACGACGCCCGCCCCTGCGCCGACGCCTGTTGCTGCACCGCCTGCTCAGGTCACTCCAGTTGTCCCACCCGCCTCGGTAACGGAAGATGCCAACTCTACTCCCGCTTCCGCGCCGCCTGCCAAGAAGAGCCGCACCAATACCCCCTGGACTCCTGCGGAGGAGTTACGACTGAAACAGATGCGGGACGCAGGAAACAGTTGGGCAGAGATTGCTAAGGTTTGCTCGAATCTGAATAAAATCAAGGAGATATTGCGACTAACAGCCGTCGCAGACATTCCCTACTCGTACTGAGGGCAGCGTCAAGAAGCACTGGTACAAGGTATGATGGCAAACATGGTGGCCTGGTATATGCATAGTCTGTTTGCTGACTATAGATTAGGACATGCACTATGCCGAGTTCGCCGAGGATGAGAGCCAGGCTCTGCTTAGTGCCATCAAAGACTACGAGAATAATAAGTGGAAGACTATTGGCCAGAAAGTTGGAAAACCTGCCAAGGTTAGTCTCTCTCGGTTTATGCCACCCACGACAGTCTCACCCCATTGCACCGGTCGTTTCCGGGTCTGTCACTGACAATTCGATTCTAGGCCTGCGAACAGTATGCAAAGGAGCACTTCCCCGATCTCTTCGGTCCCCCTAAGGCGCGCTGAGTGCACGGGGATGTATCAGCACCACCTACTATATTGTCGAGCGTAAGGTTCGGTGCTGTATCCAAGCAACTTAGCTCATGCTAAGGCTGTGCGCCACGGCGCTTGTTTGGCCTGTCCATGAACCAGCTTTCCTCGAGTTTCCAGGTCGAGGATGACTCGAAAGTTGGATGAGCTGCGTTCAGTTAGCTTGATACCCCAGGTTCGGTGGTGGTAGAGGATCAGAGACGGCTTGAGATGGTCGGATTAGACTAATTCATATGATTTGTATTCCCGCGCTGTATCGTTTTACCATTGTGTCTTTGGTCTTGGTCAAGAACTTGGTGGTCAGAGGGCTCACTCACGGGAGCGTCGCTATGCTTCTACAAAGTTTTCTTCCGGGACAGAGGATTGGGGTGATGGCGAATTTGTTTGTACTTGCGTATCACTGCACTGGTAGCTACAAGACTAGCCTCTACCAAAAGGAACCTGCTTTGTGTCTTAGGTGCTGCCATATTTCTTTATCATGTGCCTGTTCCTATCATATATTTACCGGCCTTGTCGAAGAACCTCTGGAAACTCTCTAGCCGGTAGGATGCTGGAATGACTGTGGTTATTCCTGCTTTACTCCTGATTGTCTTGTAGTTACCAGCGCGCTTATGCCGGCGCCGGGTTGCTTACACTAGACGACCCTGTTAGGACGGGCGCGCACCGAAGACTCCGAAAGCAATCCTCCTGTACACGTAGGCCTGGGGTTAAGCGGTCGGGGTCATGAAAGGAAACCATACAGACTTAAAGAGACGGAAGGCGGATAAGTGATACGGTTTCAAGTATATAGGTCATAATAAGAAATAACCGTTTCTCGTATAGTTTCAGTTCAAAACTTAGAGTTTAGACGTTATTATTAATCCGGAATAGACCGATATAATTATTCGACCCTATCCCACCGTCAGCAGAGCTTCTTCTCTTATACGCATTTGGTCCAGCTTGCTTCGCATTTGGTCGCAAAGTATATAGACCAGATCCAATGTTTCGGATGTTGGCTATAGACCGTTCCTGAATATACACTACTAAACCACCGACATGGTGTGGTGTTCTATGACATTACTTCCCACTTATCAGCCGGGTGGGTGGCAAATGAACTGCAACATCCTGCATTCATGTCTAGTGTACTCAGTTACAGTGCAATTGTGGCCCGCCTGTCAGCCTTATGAACGTCGGAAGGACCCGAGGCAGAGACGGTGCCGGGCAGTGCTTAGCTATTCTTTAATGGGGCGTTCGCTCCTAACTTGGATGGCCGGCCTGACGGTCACTTAGAGGCCTAATGTATGAGGCTGTGCTGACAATGTATATTAATTAATCTTTTCGCAAACCCATAAATCGAAGTGAGCCGGGCATTTCTCAAATTGGCCCGCGGTTTTAACCAGGAAGACCATAGTACTAGTGCCTGACTGAAACCGAAACGTGAAGCATTGCTAGCGAATTACATATACAACGGGCATAGACCGCGCTGCCATGGCACGGCCCTCAAGGAGGTCGACGGAGAAGCCCCCGCTCTGGCCCGAGGCTGACGACTACAACAACGACGACGACAGCCCACCCTCGTACGAAGAAGCCACCCGTAACAGCGGCGGCGACCCGAAGCACGTTCCACGGAAAGACACCGACGAAAAGATGAAGGGCCCGGGAGAGAAAGCCTGCCCCCACTGGTCCGCGAGCAGCTGCAAATTGACGCTCAACCCCCGCAGGTGCTGCTTCTGCGCCGACGAGCGGCCCTGGAACGGCTCCGGGCGGTACGCAATGTACGCCGACGGCGAGGGCTGGGTCAACAGGGCCGCGAGGTGGCAGTACTACTGTCCCGGCTGCCGAGGTGCGTGCGTTGCGGATAGCGGATAGGGAAGGGCAGGACGCAACTCCTTTCTACCTACCCAGACTTACAAGTTACCTGGATGAGTGTAGATTAGATGATGGGCGTGGCTACCCTGACAACGGCACGAGTAGAGTACTTCGACCCGGACGCGGAGGAGAAGCGGGTGCGGAACCACCGGATATGGGAGGAGAAGTACGCCCGGACCCTGGCGGATGCGAGGTTCTTCGGCCTGGCTGGCTATGTGAGGAAGGGCAAGGAGGCGGCCGACGGATACTCCCATGGTAACAACCGTCTATGATATCCCGTCCGCTGTTAAGCTCCGAACTTTGTAGTTATCTCTAAAGCGATACGAAAGCGACGCTCCGGGCTCTTTATTCAATGTACTAGTAACCGAAGCAGGCATTGGCTTAGCTTAAGGCGGACGTGCGTTGCACCGAATTCCCACGCGAAGAAACACCCGAGCAGATACGGGGGCGTTTTGACCATCAAATGCCAAGAATTTGATTTGGCTCTCCATTCTTCAAGGACGGGGATGCGTCTGCAAATTCAGAGATGACTGTCGTTCCCATCATGGTTATTGGTATACAGAACGGACGCACTCTAACCCCTTTCCAAACGCGTCTTCAAGTATTCATTCCACAGCTCAAGGGCGTCCGCTCACAGTCAATGGCAGCGACGAAAAGGGGGTATCTGCAGGAGGTTGGGGAATTATGAAATCACACGGAAAACAATACCCTAGCAGGGAGAAAAAGAACCGCTCGATCCGCATCGCCCGCTACTATAGTCAAGTGGAGCCGCGGGGTCGCATGGTTCGTTGCAACCGCATGATTCGTGCCGCTTTTTAAATACTGTGGCTGTGACTGGATCCCACTTCGTTTCTGCGTTCGCGTCTGGTGGAGGATCCCTCGCTCCTCCCACGTCGTCCCCCCACGCACCCCGACACTCCGAGTCCCCCGAGAGCTTGCAGGAGCTTGTTTATTTATGTGCTTTAGGTAACTAACCCCTGGAGGAGCTCATGGTGAATGCGTTCGTCCTCTCGATACCATCGAAGGAATCCCGCAGACTTGTCTTGGATTGGCCGTCATTTGGACTCCACTTTACAGAATAACTTTGAGAAGGCGTTCCCGTTCATCCGGGACCTTATTCCCGTCATCGCCGGCCACAATCTTTGTCCGGATACTAACCCCGCAGTGCTCCGGCAAGCCCACGGGGGTTTTCTGTGACACTCGACACCATGATATACTTCGCCTAAGACATCCCACATCAAATAATTTTTTTTTTCCTTTTTTTTTTAAAAAAAAAAGGGTCCTTGTATTCCACCCCCGTACATCATGGCTGATACTCCGGCCTCTAGTGATGAAGCTGGCATCGTGGATCCCAAGTCGGATCCGCAGTACATCCAGTTCAGATGCCTGCCGCCGGGAGGTCCGCTGAACCGGTGGTCTCACATGATCACGAGAGGCCACGACTATCCGGGCGCCCAAGCCATGCTCTACGGTGCGGGCGTCCCGGACGAGCAGACGATGAAGAATGCGCCTCATGTCGGTGTCGCGACGGTGTGGTGGGAGGGAAACCCCTGCAAGTAAGTAACTGCCATACTGAAGAGAATAAAACCGTTAGACGTTTTAGCTGTAAGTGAGATCAAGGTGTGCTAAGTACAATAGTACTCATCGTAAGTTGGCGACGTCCCGGCAGAGAAGAGGGGAGAGTCTGGCAACTTTCGTACGACTGACAGGAGTCAGTTCTGGAGTTTGGGAAGATCGTGAAGAAGGCAGTCGAGAAACAGAATATGTTGGCCTGGCAGTACAACGCCGTGGGCGTCTCCGACGCGATTACGATGGGAGGTGAAGGTTCGTGGAATCTTCTTGATGCTTTCAACACTTGATAATGGTCGTCCATGAATTACCTGAGCTAACCGCGATATCCCCTGATAGGAATGCGGTATTCCCTTCAGACTCGGGACCTCATCGCTGACAGCATTGAAACCGTGACTTGCGCACAGCACCACGATGCTAACATCGCGATCCCCGGCTGCGACAAGAACATGCCCGGTGTCGTTATCGCCGCAGCGCGGCATAACAGGCCGTTCATTATGATCGTAAGTTCAGCAACTGGCTGACTACTGGCTTTCTCGCGCCCCCTTCCCCAGACTACTTACTGTCTTGATTAGGGGCCATGACTTGCAATTTCCTTCCCCTAAGTTCGAGGCTAGATGACACTGACTGGCAATTTTCAAGTACGGAGGAGCAATCCGCAAAGGATACTCGAAGCTCTTGGAAAAGGACATTAATGTCAGCACCTGCTACGAGGCTTCGGGAGCGCTGACGTACGGGAGACTCAACGCCAAGACGAATCCCGGCGTGGAGGGTCGGACGCCGAGCGATGTCATGTCGGACATCGAGCGGCACGCCTGCCCAGGTGCAGGAGCTTGCGGTGGGATGTACACGGCGAACACGATGGCAACGGCGATCGAGGCCATGGGGCTCACGCTGCCGGGCTCGTCGTCGTACCCGGCGCTGTCGCCCGAGAAGGCGCGCGAGTGCGAGCGGGCGGCCGAAACCATCAAAACGACGATGGAGCGGGACATCCGGCCGCGGGACCTGCTGACGCGCCGGGCCTTCGAGAACGCGCTCGTCGTCACCATGGTCCTCGGCGGCTCCACCAACGGCGTGCTGCACTTCCTCGCCATGGCCAATGCGGCCGAGGTGCCGCTGACGCTCGACGACGTCGACCGCGCCAGTGAGCGCACGCCCTTCCTCGCCGACCTGGCGCCCAGCGGCCGCTACCTCATGGAGGACCTGTACAGCGTCGGCGGTACGCCGGCGGTGCTCAAGATGCTGATCGCCGCGGGGCTGATCGACGGCGGCATCCCAACCGTCACGGGCCGCACCCTCGCCGAGAACGTCGCCGACTGGCCCTCCCTGCCCGCCGACCAGAAGATAATCCGCCCGCTCTCCGACCCCATCAAGGCCTCGGGCCACATCCGCGTGCTGCGCGGCAACTTCGCGCCGGGCGGCGCCGTCGCCAAAATCACGGGCAAGGAGGGCCTCAGCTTCCGGGGCCGCGCGCGCGTCTTCGACAAGGAGCACGAGCTCGACGCCGCGCTGTCCCGGGGGACCATCCCCCGCGACGAGAACCTCGTGCTCATAGTCCGTTACGAGGGCCCGCGCGGCGGGCCCGGCATGCCCGAGCAGCTGCGCGCCTCGGCCGCCATCATGGGCGCAGGCTTGACCAACATCGCGCTCGTCACTGACGGCCGGTATAGCGGCGCGAGCCACGGGTTCATCGTCGGACACGTGACGCCAGAGGCTGCAAGGGGCGGGCCCATCGCGTTGGTAAGGGACGGGGATACGATCGTGATCGATGCCGTCAAGAACCGGATCGATATGGTGGATGTTAGCGATCAGGAACTGGAGGAGAGGCGGAAGAGCTGGAAGCCGCCTGTGCCGAAGGTCAGGAGAGGCGTGTTGGCAAAGTATGCGCGGTTGGTTGGTGATGCTAGCCACGGTGCTGTAACGGACCAGTGGGATGACGATGCTTAGAGAGGCATTTACGTGAGCAGTAAATATGGCAATAGAGTTGAGGAATAAAAGGAAGGGAAAGAGATATATGTTAGTCATGTAAATTGCCATATAAGCTATTGCAGCTCTACATCGCCTCGTTCAACCTTGGGTATCTGTACCAAGTATTTCACCCTTGCCTAATCAGTTGTCTAGCGGGCTCTGCAGAGGATCCCAAGCAATGGGCGCATATTCGTCCGTCTCTAGCTGGTCTACCTCCTCCTGAGTTAGCTCAAAGTCATAAACGTCGGCATTCTCCCTGATGCGCGAGGGCGTGACGCTTTTTGGCAACGGCAGATACCCTTTCTGCAGACTCCAACGGATCAAGACCTGCGCCTGCGTCTTGCCGTACTTCTCCGCCAGCGCGACCAGCGTTTTGTCGCCCCAGCGCTCGCCGCGCACCACAGGACAGTACGCCTCGAGCGCGACGTTGCGCGCGGCGCACCAGGCCGCGATGTCCTTGCGCGCGCACCACGGGTGCACCTCGTACTGGGCGACGGATATGACGCCGCCTTTTCCTTTCCCGCCGCGTTCGGCCTCCAGCTCCGCGATGTGCCGCTCGAGCTCCTCGAGGTGGTGTAGGCCGTAGTTGCTGACGCCGATGGAGCGGACCTTGCCGGCCTCGACGGCCTCGACGAGCGCCCTCCAAGCGCCCTTGCGCGCCTCCGACCCGCCGTATGGGCTGTGCACCAGCATCAGGTCGACGTACTCGAGCCCCGCCGTCCGCAGGCTCTCGTCGACCACGGCCCGCGCCGCCTCGTACCCCATCCTCTTGGGCGGGATCTTCGACGTGAAAAACAGCTCCGACCGCGGCAGCCCGCTCGCCCGCATGCCGGTCCCGCACCCTGCCTCGTTGCGGTACGCCGCCGCCGAGTCCACGTGGCGGTACCCGGCCTTGAAGGCCTCGAGCACGCACTGCTCGGTCACGGCTAGTGGCCTTTGTGGACGAATGAGAACGTACCTACATAGCTAGGATACCTGTGGCGGGTCGATATACTCACATTTGATACACCTGTAGAGCAGATTAGCACTTAGCTCCGTTGTTCCAGGTGAGGCGACTCTTACCCCGAAACCGAGGAGCGGGATCTCATATCCGCTGTTCAGCTTGAACGTCGACCTGATGTTGAGGGTGCTCATGGTTCTACGTTATATTGGGGTCAGTTCAAAGACCTTACTGTAACAGACGGTGTTCGTCAAAATTTCGTTCGCCTGCTTTACCTTTGGGATAAAATGGACACAGCGGACTTTGTTATTAGAGGTCGGAAGACACTGTTAAGACGAAAGAGCTGTGTAGGTAGCCGTGTAATAGTTCCCATGTACGCGGAATAGTGTGGGTATCAGCAGTGGACACAAGCCAGCACGAGAAGAGCTTATGTACTATAGGTACTCGAGGTAGGTGGAAATGTTTTTAAATCTGCGTCATCATGTAATGGCTGAATAATTATGAAAAGCCGTTATGTCCGGCACGGAGATAGAACAGCCACCCGAAATACAGGAATCGTCAGGACAAATTGAGACAGCAACTGTAGCATATCCAGTGTCAATATCCTCATACCCAGAGAGTGGGACGGCATAGTACAGTACCTCCCATAGCATTAGCAGCTAAGTTGCGTATATAAGGTACATGAGTGTCATATACTAGGTATGCAGGTACAGTAGCATGTACATGTTGTTGAAGTTATCACCAAGGCATAGAACCCCGCCATTAGCGCCTACAGTACGTCCAAAGAATGACGACAGCGGGGTAATTCAAGTACCAGGGCGTGTACATGTCCGAAGTCTTCCATGTTGAATTATGCTCCCTCTACCTTGATCAAGATTTAGTTGAAAGGGAGATGCTTTCTTTTCTTTTACGAACCGAAGCGACTTGAACTGGGCCATCATCCCTTGACTAATCCATGATTCACTGGAGCGGATCTTAAGCGACTATATTCGCGTTCTCATGACATACTCCGCCAGCTGTTCGAACTACCTTTACTCCATCTAACGCTCGTCGTAGACAATTCGCAACTATGCAGCTGGTCGGAGGCAAGAAGTCAAGGCGGCTCGAAGACATCGGCGAGGACAGCGTGTCTCTCCTCCCTACCGAGCCGGAGGATATGTGGCACGCGAACAACCTGATTGGACCCGAAGACGTCATCAAGGCTCACGCGATCCGTAAAGTCGTCACGGAGAGCAAGACGGGGAGCACGCAGTCGGAGCGCGTACACACTGACCTCACTATACGGGTGACGTCGACCTTCTTCGACCCTGGAGCGTCGAAGCTGCACGTGTCGGGCACCGTCATCGTCGAGAACAGCTTCGTCAACATCGGCCAGTACCACACGCTCGACCTGGAACTGAACCGGCCCTTCACGCTGTGGAAGAAGTACGGCTGGGACTCGGTGGCGCGCGAGACCCTGCAGGACGCCCTGAAGCAGGACAAGGACGGCGCCGTCGCCGCCGTCGTCATGCACGAGGGGATCGCCAACGTCTGCCTCATCACCGAGTACCGCACCGTTCTCAAGCAGCGCGTCGAAAGCACCATCCCCAAGAAGCGCTCCGCCAGCTCCGACCAGGACTCGGGCATGCGCCGCTTCTTCGACAAGACCCTGTCCACCCTCGTGCGCAGCATCGACTTCTCCAAACCCCGCCCCCTGCTCCTCGCCAGCCCCGGCTTCGTGGCCGCCGACTTCAAGAAGTACATCGCCGAGGAGGGGACGAGGAGGGGCGACAAGTCCATGATGGCTATGGCCAAGGAGGCCACGGTCGTGCACTCGAGCTCGGGACACCTGCACAGTTTAAACGAGATACTGAAGAGCCCCGAGGTCACGGCCACGATGAAGGATATGAAGTTCTCCAAAGAGACGAGGTTCATGGACGAGTTCTTTGACCGGCTGCGCAAAGACGATGGCCGGGCTTGGTATGGCGTGGGACCCGTAGAGAAGGCGGTGCAAGAAGGCGCTGTGGGAAGAGGAGGTGGTGTCTTGTTGGTCAACAACTCGCTATTTAGGAGTCAGGATATTGCGACGAGGAGGCGATACGTGGCTATGGTAGACAAGGTCAAAGAAGATGGTGGAGAGGCGCGGATATTAAGCAGCGACCACGAGAGCGGGCAACGGTTGGATGCATTGGGAGGCATTGCTGCTATTCTTACATATCCCATATTAGATCTAGATGAAGAAGATGGGGAAGGGGGTGGAGGCGGAGACGCAGAAGGCGACGGCATGATAGTATGAATAAAACTACATATGTCCAGGTATGTCGGATTCCAGAATTCGTTGACTACACGTGTAGATGGCGGCTCATCTAGGGACCTGTCCGTCCAGGGAGGCACACTGACTTGATAAGGAAAGATCCTCGGAACGCAAGGACTCGTAGCCGGAGCCTTATAGACATAGATAAACCAACTATATAGATATCATAATCAGGAAACCTAGGTATAGATTCAGCCCAACTGTTTAAAGGCATGTATTGCTCACATGCGGGTCAATTATATGCTTCCATGCTCCTGAGTTGGTTCGATGCCATAGTTTAATTTAACCTATTCTTTCTCCCTGTCTGCTATAGCTTTTAGTATATGTATGAAGTCCCACTCCTTACCTAGATGGATATTTGAGGGAGGGAGTTTATGAGGGGGCGTCACTAGGTCTTTGCTCCTTTGAGAATTGTGGAAGGAGCCTGCGTAGACGTTGTAGATAGAACTCCCGTCAAGTAAATAGCAGTGTTGACGCAGGAGTAGCCATCAATACCGAGTGAGCAGAATCAGGGAGTTTGTTTCTCGGTGTTGGAATCCTTAAATTGCTCCCACGTATTACCTCAGGAGCCCCTTGCCATATTGCTTGAGAATATGCTGCTGTGCGTCTGTTGTAGCTACTCAACTGAGCGATATTTACGGTACAAATCTATGTCATCTGTTCCCTGGGCTCATATCAGACATTGTGTAAACTATCCATTCTCATCTGATAGATGACATCTGACACCTTGAACCGGTGGCTGACACTCCTGGCTAGCTAGCTGTGGCAGTTAAGTAGCGGTAAGTAATCTTAATTCTTAATTCGTTAGTTCAGCCACTTCAACGCCGAGAACCCTTATACGGTTCCATACGGAATTCGCCGTAGCTGGTGGGTGAATACCGACAGCACTGTTGGCGCCCTCAAAGGACATCCTGACTAACATCATATATTGTCTCACTAGTCTTGTCAATATCTGACTCGTAGTGTCCTCGCGTTTAGCAGCCTCTAATAGAGGGCGTGTCCAATGATGAGGTAAGATGATCTGCTTTCAGCTCTTCCGGGGTCAGCAGGCGGAAATGGTGTAAGCCACTCGGCTTATTTGGTGAGACGCAACGGCACTGCTGAGCCCGCCACATGGGCCTATACAGGCAATGCCTCACCGTCGGCTCGCGTACGCCGTCTCGCTCGAGCTTATAAAAATCGACGTTATGGCCAGTCTCCCAGAGTCGAGGGACCTCAAAGTCAGAAACTAAGCAACTCTGTCGAGTGACTAGACCATGGAGACCATCGCAGGAATCAGCGGCAACCAGTACGTGCCGGGGACGGAGATCTTCGACCTCATCAGATACCAGTATGCCACCTCGACGTACGGCGTCGAGCGCGACCTCAACCCGGCGCTCATCGTGCAGCCCAAGTCTAAAGAGGACATCGCGCTGACGCTCCGGTACGCCAAGGAGAAAAAGATCGCCGTGGCCGTCAAGACGGGCGGCCACCAGTACAGCGGCGCGTCGTCGACGAGCGCGCCCAACATCCAGCTCGACCTCGAGGACTCGTTCAAGGGCCCCGACGACCGTAAGGTCTTCCTGAAGGACGACAAGGCGTACGCCCGCACGAGCGTCAGCTGGAGCCTCGGCGAGTTCAATGGCTGGCTTACCGAGCACAAGCTGTTCGTGCCTCACGGGCAGTGCACCGAGGTTCATTTAGGGGGGCATGTGCAGACTGGGGGTACGACATGCCTTTCCATTAGCTATGGGGAGATTTTTACTGATGAAATGGCTAGGATACGGCCAGCTAGCCCGGAGTTTCGGGTTGCTCGGAGACCACGTGATATCCCTAGAGATCGTAGATACGGACGGCAACTTTAAGGAGGTCACCAAGGCCTCCGATCCCGATCTCTTCTGGGCGTTCCTCGGGGGCAGCCCCGGCAACCTCGGGATCCTGACCCATTTCACCATTCAGGTGCACCGCGACCAAGACTACAACGGGTCGAGGGGCATGAAGGCCCTCTACTTCTACGACACCGAGACGCTGAAGCGTCTGGTCGACATCCTGGTCGAGATGTCCGACGACGAGAACTTCCCCCGGAACTACGACCTCTGCATCAGTGTCCTCTCGTCCGCCTTCCCGCTGCTGGACCTGTGGCCCGGGCTGGACCAGGTGATGGCGCGCCGGCACCCGGAGCTCTACGGGGAGAACGGCAAGATCTTCTGGCCGCGGACCATCATCGTGTACGCGCAGTGGGTGCCGTTCGAGAGCGGCGACGTGTGCGACATGTCGTGGTTCGAGCGCATCAAGCAGGGGTCCGACTGGATCCTCGGCGACAGCGACGTCGAGGAGAAGCCCATGTCGCAGCTGACGGGCGACTGGATCTTCCGCAACGTGCGCGAGTTCGAGCACCCGTACGTGAAGCGCACGTACTCGACCAATTCCCGCACCCTCGGCAAGGACAAGTGGGCCGACTGGGTTGTGAAGCGCATCGACGCCATCGTCGGCCCCGAGCACAACCGCTGCTGGCTCTCGTGCCAGCTGCAGTGCTTCGGGGGCAAGGACTCCATGATCGCCCGCAACGCCGGCAACGGCACCGCGTACAGCTGGCGCGATACGAGCATCGGCTGCACCATGGACTGCTTCCACACCGAGAAGACCAAGGCCCGGGCCGAGGACTGGCAGAAGGTCAACGACAAGGAGGCCATCGGCCCGGCAGGCGTCTTCTCCAGGGATGACCGCCGCATGCTGTGGGGCTCGTACGGCAACTGGGATATGGACGCCGTCTGGAACTGCTATTTCGAGGACCGAGCTAAGTACGAGAAGCTTCAGCAGGTCAGGAAGCGTGCCGACCCCTACGGCATCTTCACCCCGAACCCCTTCTGCGTGAAGCGAGCCCCCTGAAATCTTGGATATGTTCCGGCGCAATGATGGGGTACGCATCATAAGCTACACATTCCTTATGTTCTTAGCTAAGTGGCGTTATCAGTGGCGATGACAGGTATCTCGTATGCAAGGCGTCTAATGTGGTACGATATTAGGATAGGGTATGAGTAAGCTCCTTGCAGCATATTCTTTGGAGTATGATTAAGCCTATGTTTTCGCCTTAGATCTCTTCGCGCTTCTCCCCCAAGACGGTCAGCTTTCGTCATCATCAGTTGTAGAATAATACATGCTATCACCGCTCACATCTTAATGGGGTTAGGTTAGTAGCAGCCTACGTATAGGATAATTGCATTATCTAAACAAGTTTGACCGTTGCCCTCCCATGAAATCTCAGCCCCTGGGTGAATCGGTACAGGGCTAGCACTGCGATGGAGCCGGCGGTGATCTGCGCGAATGCATCTAGAATGGCTCATGATCGAACCCTCGAACCCATATCTGTCCCCAATTCTCTTCGCCTGGGAATCGGCCTGCTTCCATGATTCCCTTCGTGCTATCGGTAGAGCCCAGTTACGCGAAGAACATCCACGTCTGTATTGTTTTCTATGACTATGCGCCTCATTCAACGCCGTCCGTCAATCCTTCGTTACCTAAAACTATATATCTTTTCTTTTGTCTCTGTATGAATAACATGGCACAGCTATTCTATGCAATGTGGTCTCAGAACATAATCGAGAATCTTGCACAAACCCCTGAAACCTTCTCCATGCCTCTTTAACCTGCTTACGGACAGCTTCTAACCGGACAACCTCCTAACCTACCCACCGGCGAACACTTGAGAACAACCGTTTCCAAGGGCCGAAGGCACCCCATTCCGACTAGAAAGGAGATGGAGGGTTAGTGATTGCCTTTCGTTGAGAAGCCAAGGCAATGGGGAAACACCCGCCAACGAGAGAACAGGCATATAGACCACTTACGATGTCGTCCGGTACGTAGCTTGCGCAGTCCGCCAAGATCGTGCGTTCGGGGTGCGGCATGAGTCTGGAGGCAAAGGAGTCAGAATTCTCATTGCACCTGGGAAACGAGTCTATGTGGAGCCGTTCCTGGGCCTTGCCCCTTAAACGGGCAGAACATGTTGAAAGGAGAGACTTACGCAAAGACACGACCGGTGCTACTGGTAACACCGGCAACTCCTAATGGACTTCCGTTGGGATTCAGCGGATACCGTTGAGCAGCTCGTCCTCGGCCGTCCACGTATTTCAGCGTTATACGGCCCGAGTCCGACAGTCGCTGCATGGAGTCGGGTGAGTTAAAGGACGCTCGGCCTTCTCCGTGGGAGACCACTCTGCAGAGTATAGTTAGCATGCTATACCAGCCAGACATCCCCCAGATAGGGAAGAAGGGGTCTGCGTACATCGGAAGAGAGGAACCATTCATGCCGTGCAAGAATACTGATGGGGCCGAAGGATTGTCCTCGACCTTTACCATACTGTACCTAGCCTCGAACTGCTGAGATTCGTTCTCGACGAATACAGGCCAGTCTTCTGTTCCGGGAATGAGTTCCTTGATCCTACCCGCAAATCAGTATACGGACCCGGTACTTGGCTGAAGTGAATTGATTACCTTGTAAGCAGCTGGCAGCCGTTGCAGACTCCGAGGGCGAAGGTGTCGGGGCGGTTGAAAAAGTCGCGGAATTCGCGGCGCAAGTTCTGATGCAATAAAATCGACTTGGCCCAGCCCTGGCCGGCGCCCAAGACGTCAGAATACGAGAATCCACCACATGCCTAATAACAGGAGTCAGTTTTGAGGGCCGCCAAATAGAAAACATGTGAAGGACACTCACCGCAATGCCCACGAATTCTGCTAGCGACCTTCCAGCGATCAAGTCTGTCATATGAACATCGACTGGATCGAAGCCAGCAGCCCTAAAAGCAAATGCCATCTCCGCCATCCCGTTGACGCCCTGTTCTCGGAGGATAGCGACGCGGGGAGTCTTGCCGAAGAAGCCCGAGATGGATGCAGTCATAGGGAGAATATTCTCAGATGGGGAAAAGGTGAGATTGTAGGAGAGACCAGGCTCCTCTTCATCGAGGATAGAGTTGTACTCCGATTCAGCACAGGCTGGGTTATCTCGGAGCCTTTGCATGTCGAAGGAAGTTTTAGCCCACCACTGTTGCATCTCGCGCCTTTCAAGGCTGGCGAAAACCGGGGATGTCCCGTAACGAAGTATCAATCTGCATCACCGCGAGTTAGTCGTCGATTTACACAAGAGCTCGGGGTGTAGACTCTGCTAAACTTGCCTTTGTTTCGTAGATGGCAAAACGACACCGAGCCTCTTGATAAGACCAGGCGGCGGTCCGCATGTCGCGAAACTGTCAACGCGTGGGAGTTAGTTCCTATTTCCATATCGCGGTAATCTGCTGATATAGGAGAAGCTCTGGTAGATTTTACTGACCATCTCTTGAAGTTTGTCTCATCAGAAGCTCGGACTTGGAAGACCGCTCCGAGTTCCTCGTTGAAGAGTGCTTCCGTGATGTCTTTCAAGCTGTTCGATTTTGCAATGTTATTGAGAATAAGCTCAACACCAACCCTTCCGGCAAACATCATCTCGGCAACAGTACTGCAGTTCGAGGTGATTAGCACTTATTTCACTCATGAAGCTGGGGAGCAAACAGGGACCACCAGCCATGTTCTAAGAGCCTGTTCCCGGTTTTGGACAAGATTTTGCCCTTGCAACCGCCAAAAGCGCGGTAGAACATGACTAGGGAATACTTACGTGAGTAAACCGCCGTCGGACCTGTCATGGTAAGCGAGCACAACGCCGCTCTCGTGCAGCTGAGCCAGCGCATCGAAGTAATCCTTCAGGAGTTCCACGTCTCGGACATCAGGCGCCTCGTCTCCGACAGCGCCTAGAGACTGCGAAAGGGCAGAGCCTCCCATTGCTTTCCGGCCTTCTGCCAAATCGACAAACATGAGAATTGTCTCTCCGACATCTTCCATACGCCGAAGTTGAGGTGTCCAGGTCCGCCTGATGTCTTTAACGACCGTGAATGCCGAGATAACGACAGACACAGGCGCTGTAACACTCTTTTGAGCATCACCATCCTTCCACGCGGCCTTCATAGAAGTTGAATCTTTCCCAACGGGGATGCTGATGCCAAGTTCAGGGCACATCCCCATACCGATTGCCTCAACCGCTTCGTATAGAGCGGCGCCTTCACCGGGGTGATTAACGGCCGCCATCCAGTTCGCGGACAGCTTAACACGTCGGAGGTCTCCTGAAATTCGTCCTCCCTTGATATAGGCGGCCCCGAGGTTCATCAAACTTTCGGCGACAGCCATCCTCGCTGAAGCGGCAGGAGATATTAGGGCAAGTGTAGGCTTCTCGCCCATAGCCATGGCTTCACCAGTCCTTGTACCCTTCAGATCGAACGACGTGGCGGTAACGGCGACGTCCGCAACCTATAACGTAAATGTCAGCATTGCGCTTCCTAGATCGGCAAGTGGCTTTCGACTGGGTTCCTAGGTGGCCATGTAGCTTGAGACATGCGACCGATTGTTGATCTACCGTCGGAACTTCACTCCAAGTCTGCTAAGTCTGAAAAAGTAGACAAACGCAAGGGAGCTTACCGGGATCTGCCAAGGTCCGACCATCTGATCTCGCACAGCAAGCCCTCCAACAGTCCGGTCAGCGATGGTAATCAAGAAAGACTTGGAGCCGACGGCTGGCAGGCGGAAGACTCGCTCCACAGCTTTCTTAAACAATTCTGGGTCGCTCAGTTGGTCCCCAATGGCCTTCTTCAGCAGCGCGGCGGTGTCGAACTTGGGCCAACTAGGCTTCCGTGAGCTGACATCGCGTTCCAGCCTCCGTCCCTTCGGGAAGAGGACATTCATGGGGAGGTCAACTGGGTAAGGATAGTCCTTTGACACCTTATCAGTGACGACGAGCTTGAGCTCTTTATCTGGTTCTTTCGAAACTGTTCCGACAAGCGAATAGCCACAACGCTCTCTTTGGCAGATATCGACGAAACGCTCCAAGCCGCTTCGGTTAACCAGCAACACGTATCGTTCTTGAGCTTCATTGCACCAGATCTGAAGAGGACTCATGCTGCTGTCGGCGCTCTCCACTTCACGGAGTTCGAACCGGCCACCGTAACCAGCATCTTTAACAAGTTCAGGTAGAGCATTAGACAGCCCTCCAGCTCCAACATCATGAATGAAAGCAATGGGACTTTCGTCGCCGAGTGCTACACATGAGTTGATAACCATTTGAGCCCGTCGCTCCATTTCTGGGTTACCCCGCTGGACTGAATCAAAGTCCAAGTCTGCATTTTCGCCTCCTGAGCTGCTCGAAGCTGCTCCTCCACCAAGACCGATGAGCATGGCTGGCCCCCCAAGTACTATCACGTGGGCCCCATTGTGCACATCTGTCTCACGCTTAAGCGCATGGCCTGGCCGTACGGTGCCGACGCCACCAGCAATCATGATGGGCTTGTGGTAGCCACGCCATTCTCCCGACTCTGTCACGGCTGTGTCGTTGCCCGAATCTTCAGGCACGAGAAGGGTTCTAAAACAGCCCGTGAGACAGGGGCGTCCGAATTCGTTGTTGTACCTGGCCGAGCCAATAGGTGCTTCAAGCATTATATCGAGAGACGAAGCATAATGGTGTGGTCGGCCGATATCAACTTCCCAAGGTGCAAGTGAGTCAGGGATACACAGATCCGATACCCAGAACCCACAGAGTCCGGCCTTTGGACTTGATCCTCTTCCGACAGCTCCTCTACACAGTAGCAGTCAGCAATTGCGTGATCCGGCAAGCTCACGAGAGACGGGGGACTGTTGTCAAGTTACACCCGCGAACTACTGCCCAGGTTGGCGGCTCCGAGGCCATGAAGCATCTGAAGGGAAGAAGGAGATGACGCAGAATATTGCTTACTCGTCTCTTATTTCTCCACCGCTGCCCGTGGCTGCGCCGGGAAAGGGGCTACAAATCCAGGTCAGCACGTTACTCTTCCCACTGAAGAGACCCTTTTAGTCCCAATATAGTTTAACAGTGTACTAACGCAATAGCCGTTGGGTGATTATGAGTTTCAACCTTCGCCAACACTTGGACGGGCTCGTTCGTCAACTTCCATGAACGAGTTAAATGATCAGGGGCCCAGAAAGTGGCGTTGAAGGCCTCCATGACGGCCGCGTTGTCACTGTACGCGGATACGGTGTGGTCCGGAGTCACCTTGTGAGTATTCCTGATCATCTCGAAAAGGCTTCTGTCCTTGGATACACCGTCTATCGTCCAGCGAGCATTGAATTGCTTGTGGCGGCAGTGCTCCGAGTTAACCTGGGCAAACATGAAGAGTTCGACATCGTTGGGAGGTCGGCCAAGCTCCCTGAACCTCTCCACCAGGTACTCCATCTCGGACTGGTCCATGGCCAAGCCACACTTCTTGTTGTAGTCCTTGAAAGCCTGCAGCGGATCCTGGTTGTTGGAGAATATATCGACAACTTCCAAAGGGGCGGGCTCTCCTTGGGCGAACATGACAGCCAGATCAGGCGGGTCCGGACTGAAATTCTCGGTCATGCGGTCGTACAGAACATAGCGGAAAGGGTGGCTCAGGTCATCGAAGGGCTCCTCGAACGTCAATATGACGACTCGGCCCCGTTCTATGCGGACGAGCTGGTCGGCAAACCCAACTACATGGGCAACGTTGGTAGCCTGGGACGACCAAGGGGAGATGTTTCGAGGTGCCACGTAGCACTTCCGAGCATGACTGCCATCGTCATTGGAAGGCGAAGAACCATCATCCGGCAATGGAAGGAGCAGTTTCAACTTCTGCTGGGCAGCTGCGGCGTCTCCCCTGACATGTGCATAGTAGACCCAGGAGCCAGAAACGGTGGAGACCCTGACAGGAGCTGACTTGTTAATCTGGTCCCTCAGCTTCTTCGCTTCAGGCGCGGTAAAGCAGGACTCGCCTGTGAGCGTGATGAACTCCATATCGACAGGTCGAGATGAAGATCGCGATGAACTCAGGCCATGTATATGCCTGTCAGCTCTACTGGAAGGAACTGACGTATGATTCACACTGCGGTGAACTAATACAAAAAATTCCACATGGTGGGGTATACCTGCTCTGTTCTAGGCTCAATTCTAGAGTAGAGCTAGTTGGAGGGGCATGGAGGGGCACAGCTGCAAGCAGCCACAGGACGTCACATTGATGCCCCGCAGACCTACCTTACTTGGAGGCTAAGCCACACAAGCCTAACTTGCGCGATCTTAGCGGCTACTGTAGCGCGCTAAGCATGCTATGTGGGCCACTTAATGCATGACTGGCGTCTAGCATTCTCCTTGTCCCATCATGTCTGGTACATCCCTTACACTTCATCTATTCACCTACCGACTGCTATGTTCGTCCTCCTGCTTGAATCTGCAGACACAGTTGACTAAGGTCAACGCTTCGTTCGACTTGCGCCGCAGCGAGGTGCTACTGGCCGTCCATAGCGTCGTCCTCTATGGAGTGGGTGTGAAACCGGAGAGACTTGGCGCACACTGCTCGGGATTCTGGAATCTGGCGACTCAGTACCGGTCTTTCTTCAACTTGGCTTAAACTAAGAAGTTCTGCTGGTCTTGAACTTGGAGTTGATTTTCTATTAGCAATATTAGGCATGCCGAGACGAAGTGGCAGACGGGATCTTCAGTGATGTTAGGACTTCTATGTCGTTCTGACCTCATGAAACCGTCACGGCAGACAGGCGCTATATGTCTTAACTATCTAGGTAGAAATGACTACTGGGTTCAAGTGTTCGAATTCATGCAGCGTAAGTCCGATGCTTCCCCGTGGTGATTACCTTAAAATGAACCCGTTTTAACTCAAGGGACTAAAGATGAATATAAGGGGACTGTCCAGAGATTATACGTATCGAAGCCTAATCCGCAATGGATAAATCCACCATGTTGGCCTTAAGAAGCCTACCGGCCTGGATAGTGTTCGTATCTTGATTTATGTGTTTCTTGGGCCATAAAGTGGCTCAATTAGCTTGAGGACTATTTAGGTATTTGCAATATGGGGCGCTTGAGACCGATTCACCATCATAACATAAACCCTCCAGCATCCCAAGCATACCTTGGTTGCTTGCCAGACAAGATAAATATCGAGACCAAACACTCAAGAAGACCCATATCCCTCCCTACCACAGTATCCTTTAACTTTACCCAATGCCGCCTTTAACCTTATGCCCCTTAGGAATCACCTAGCGCGAATCTTATATACCTGAACAGCTTATACCTCCTAATATCTGGGTTCAAAGGCTGTGTGGTATAAGGCTGCACACTTTCACAAATATTCCCTATTATCCTTACTTCTCCATTCCCCTGATGAAAGAGGGGTAGGTTCGATTCCTGCCGCAGCGGCTATTAGTTTTTGTTCCTGGGCGGATTATTCACATGCATTGCAGGAGGGTCGACATCGGCCTTGCCAGAAATATGAACTTAGGATTACAACAGGCAACCCATAGACACGTTCAAAATGCGCATTATAACGAACAATACCTTTCTTGAAATCCTGGCAATCAGTACGGTAAAGGTGGTGGTAACATATACATAAGCCAGGGTGCGTATGCCCCTCACCAATGACCGTAGCTGAATTCAGCGTTACTCTGAGAACAATTTGATCTCTCACACATTCACAACATTGCACTCTTCGCTACCTGGGTACCAACACATTCACCATGATACTTAATCGCGGTACAATACAGTTGAATCCAACATTAATAAGTTTTACAAAAATCGAATGCACATACCTGTTTCTAAGTGTTAATATCTGACTCCTAGGTTATGTGGACACAGATAAGCTTAACCTATGCTTCTATTACACCTCAAATATATTCATTGTGCACGTTTTGGTGCGCTCAAGCCATTACTGATGTCTTTTTATTTGTTCCATTATTAAAGCATCTGCATCGCATGCCGATCTCTCTCCTGCATCTTAATGGCGACTGCCTCTTTTCATAGGTTGCAGCGGGCCCGACAGAAAAATGGACCTTTACCAACATAACAGTATGAATGTCGCCACACTTAGGAGTCAGTCGGACCTTTCCCGGCTACACTCTTACCAGTATCACCACGGTCAAAATCACCACGGTCACAGCCATGACCATGATCGCAGAGGTCACCTTCGGCGCTGTCAGAGCCTCGACTCAGCATCGCTGCAGCTCAAGCGGGACCACCAGACCCTCGAGGTCCTCCAAGACACATGGGCAACTTCCTCATACCACCTTAGCAGACACGCGCTGCACTGCACGAAGGCACAGCAGCACGCCGAGATCCGCGCCTTCGTCAATGCAATGCAGGCCTACGACCAGGTGCTGCAGGACCTCCGATTCGCATTCCCATGCACATTTCTCCCGGCCGCTGGCATGCAGCGCCGTCACCAGACCACAACAGCCCTACCCTCAACCCTTCCACCACACAGTCATCCCATGGTAATCGCGAGCCTCCAGAGCGCGTTCGCAGCCCTCGCCCACGCGTCCTGGCGCATAGAGACATACGTATCTCTTGGAGACGCAAGCGCACGATGCCTGGAGAAAAGGTCCACGTCCGATGAGGGGTCTTTCAGCACGGAGCTGGGGCGGTGGGTGAACCACGTCCAGCGTGATGCCGAGGTACGGTGCCAAAGATTCGAGAGGGCGCATGTCGGCAGGGGCAAGATCTCCGGCCCGGCCGGCGTGTTGGAGGGGGAGATTACTTTCTTGTCGGGTTTTCTTGCGGAGCTGGGTGGTGTTGATGGCGAAATGGATGGTTATGGTGATGAGGGTGGGAAGGATACCGAGCGGCGCAGTAGACAAGGGTGGGGAAACCTACACAAGGCAGAGAGGAAAGACACTACGAAGAAGAAAAAGAGGAAGAAGACGACAAGGGCGACAACAAAGATGTCCGGCGGACTTCGGCAGTCCAAGGGAACATGGCGCGCGCACCTCCGGCTGCCGTTTGAAAGCAGTACGGTACGCGCGGGCCCGGGATCCCCACTCCTACTCGACCTGGCGTACCAGTGCTTCAAGCTCCTGGACGCCCTGCACCCGGCGTCCACGCCGAAGACGGCGCGCTGGATGCTCGACAAGGTCCTCGCCGGGAGGCCCGGGGAGTCGAGCGGGCGGGCTCTCTTACGGCATAAGGTAGAGACGATGGCTCTCTTGCGCAGCCGGGATCGTATGGGTGTCACAGAGCGTGATAGCGGTACCTAAGATATGGTGGTCCCGAATCGCATTCTCCGAATCACCTATAAAGCAACCTCAACTGGGGCCAGTAGAGATGTTGTAAAATCCCCCTGTGTTGCCGGAGGGCAGAGGAATCCTGACTGAGCTTTTATACATGTCGGCATCTAGAATTCAGAGGCTGGTGGATAAAGTCCCATTGAAGAGACTCGGAGCTCCATCTGGACCTTCCGGCATTTAAGGACCCTGCTGCCAAGAAGAGCCGCACATGCACTAAGCCAGCAAGCGGGAACCCGGCAGTGGGTCTCCCCCGCAAACTTGATATTGGTCCATATCAGATCCCGTGCTTCGTACATATGCTGATATGCATTGGAAAGTTCTGTATGCACTTATGTAGGTAGACATTCTGGGTATGTGCTTCACACTGCGTAAGGAATCATGCATCCCAATTCCACAGTATAAGTACGAGCAAGAATCAGAAGCAGAAACTCAAACGCGCAGTTGTATTTGATGAGCGCCTGCCGACTATCTCGCAGCTGTCTATCATCCCTTTCAAAGTCAAAACGCCTTCATTGCCTAACGCCTAACAGCATTACAAGAAGATGCCCACCCAGGCCGTCTTGTTCGTCACATCTGATTCGCACTCGTCGACCGCGCAGAGTATCTTTCCTTTGCTGGTTTTCAGATCGGGTCGGAAGCCTACATCGACGGGGTTCCTAGCCGATGGTTTACGGTTGTCGTAGCATTTCTTGCAGTAGACCTGTAGTTGTGTCAGCATATCAGATGTGAGCAGCTAAACGGGGAACCTGTATCCAATCTCACATGTCCGCAAGCCTTAACGGCAAAGAAGTGATGCTCGGCCTTGTCTTTCTTAGTGCGCGCCCTCTTCGAAGGTGTAGCTGCTGAAGATGCAGCACATTCCTCTTCGTCTCCGTTGGGGTCGTAGGCGAGCTCCTGATCACAACTTGGGCAGATGGCAACCACATCTTCCCCGGTATCTCTTGTGAAACCCTCTCTCGCAGCTCTCGGAGGCTCGTGGGTGGGCTTCGGCGAAGGAGCGGGATCTTGATGTCCGCGAAATGCGTTATGTCCGTAGTCGAGCCGCATCCCGATATTAATGGGTGGGAGCTGAGTACCCAGATTCCGTTCGCCGAGGAAAGCGATATCTTCCGGACCATGCCGGTTCGCCATGCCGTGGTTGTTGAGGAAGCTGAACATGGGAAGCGGAAGGTTATGTAAGAGACTCGCGATGCGCGTGAAATGAGGAGCCTCGCGTGGTACATCCTCTTGGAGCTCGTCTACGGGCTGTTGTGGACGGTGATGGTGATGATGGTGAGTATGGTGATGATGGTGGTGATGTCTTGTTTGTCTCTCTCTCCTCTCACGGTTGTTATCCATATTGCGTCTAGGGTGAGGTCGAACTGGTTCGTCTTGGTCATCATCTGAGTCAGATATGAAAATGACCTGGGGTGGTCCTCCGATGTAACTCCCGTCAGTGCGGGATAAGCGAGGAGGACTGCGTTGTGAATTCATCCTGCGCGCATTTATCTGTGCGGGACGGCCAGGGAAAGGTAGAGACGGATGCGGAGGTGATTCGTCATCTAGTGTTAGATCGATAACATCGGGCTCGGGCTGGCGGTGGCGTTGTCTGGATTGGCTTCTGTGGTCCCGATTGTTTCCAAGCGGAAAAACCTCCACGTCCACCAGCTCGTCCATCGTGGGCGAGCTGAGGCAGGAAATTGAAATTCGAATAACCTTATGTATTGATACAGGAATACGGATGGATAATGGTATGTTAACCGCACTCCTACCGTACGACCCCTGTTAGATGTCGCTCGAAGATACTGTATGAAGGATGTCCGCGACTGAAGGATGCACGTAGACAGGTGCAAGCACGCCAAGCAACCTACCCACTCGGCCGTGCTCAGGAAGGAACACCAACTTGTATGCACGCAAGCGACTCGCCGTCAGGGACCACCGTCGCTTCCTTTCTTTTTCTTTTTTCTTTTTGCCGACAGACACGAGGGAAACAATTAGAGCACAGCAGCTTTCTCCAATGGCGGGGCTAAGGGAGAGACACCATTGACCCGGGTATCCGGCCCTAGATCTGAGTGTTGGAGATGGATGACGACAGTGGGATCCAAGTCGCGTAGGTGCGTGTCGTCGGGGCTGTTATATGACTGGAGTACAAAAGGGAAGTCATCATAGGAAAGAAGGAATTATGTTAAATACCGTTAGACAGGGTTGACGCCTTTGAGAGCCAGGGCCCAGGTGCTGTTCATATGCAAGGCCGAGCAAGACCCGCTGCTGCTTCGTCGGGTCGCTAGAATGCAGACGCTCAATGGCGACTGCCGCCACTACAAAATGTTGCTGATAACGCGATAAGCGACGGGATGCTCCATGATTCAAAAGGCTTGATTGGGCAGGCCTCCAGTTAAAGGATACCTACAGTATAATTAGGTAACCCCCGGCGTCTTAAGGCTGTATGTAGTAGGTCCCTTAACTCCGATGACCTGGGCTCCTAACCCCAACCTTAACCTCACCTAGCATATTTATTTTATATCGTGCCCAGGGTGTCCCAAGGGCTGTATAATAAGTCCTGAAGAACATTGAACGTGGAATTCACCCATTCTGCTTCTTCATTTTTCCTCTCCTAAGGCCCAGGGCACAATAGATACAATTGTAACCCCATTCCTCATGGTGATAAGGCACTCGTAGCTCTGAGTTGCCACCATTAGAACAAGCAATTAGTCTCAGGTCCATATGAATGGAATTGTGACATTCACTATAATACTGTAGAACCAGGATTATCTACTGCGAAAGCAAACAATGTCCCGAGCCATTGCTGTTTATCAACCTTTATACATATGGTATCTTCTCGCCGTCTGCTTTCATCGCCCAGCTCCACTTGCCTCTATTACTCTCTAGCCAACTATCCGGATTGTAAAATGTCTTGGCTTATTTATGCCTTGGGATATAGCACGCTGACGACGCCTTCCCTGTTGACCGCCAGGAGCTTGGACGCACCGTCCGACCACTTGACATCCACCACTGCCCCACTAACTCCGGCCCTGACTATCTCGGACCACGACTTGGCACCCTTGTTGTAGTGCTGCACCGTGACGCCGTCAGCGCCGGCCGTGGCTAAGAATTGCTGCGAGTAATCCCACGCGAGGCTCTGGACCGCACTGCCCACGTCCAGGACCTTTGCTCGCGCCTTATCGCCCTGCTTCCGCACGTCAAAAATCGTGACTGTTGTTTGACCCTTGGCCGTAGCCGCAAACCAGAAACCGTTCTCCGAGAATTCGATAGCTTGGACGGGAGCTCCGAGCTCGAATGAGACAGCCTCCTCGCCTGTGGTAGTCATGAACAGCTTGATCTCGCCAGAGCTTGTACCGGCGGCGAAGATGTGACCATCCGGATGGAACGCGCAGGTCGTCAGGGCTGGGACTGTTTAGCATGTGATCAGGCGAAATCCAGGGTTGGCACCTACCAGAATTCGTAAATACACGCGTGACGCGTTGTAAGTTGACCAGGTCGTAGAAGATAAAGCTCTTATCCGAGCCGACGGTCGCTAAGATCTCACTGCTCGGGTGCACGGATAGGCCAGTCACGGGTCCTGCGTGGTCTAGGAAGGACGCAACCTCACTGCCACTGTCGAAGATCTTAACTGACCCCTTGGCTGTTGCGAATATGACCTTGGAGCCGACCCATGTCGAGCCGGTTACTGGTTCGTCGATCTTTAGCGAGCGCTCCACTTTGTCAGACTCGATAGAGTAGATAGCCACATCGCCTTCCAGGCCAGCAACCGCCGCATATCCCCCTCCGATCGTAAGTGACGTAGCCTGGGAGACTGGGAGAGGGTTGGAGGTCCCGACTTCGAAAGCCGAGATGTCTTCGGCGGTCGCCCATCCTTTGGGAACGGGTCGCTTCTTCCGGCTCTCTGACAGTCTGCCTATATGTTAGCTTGGGCTCCCAAAGTGATTTAGCATGATGACCCAACCCACTTTGCTTTTGTCTCATCCACCTTAGCTGCCAATTCTTCAGGGAGACCCTCAGCATCGACAGCCATGGCGTCACCACTGCTTGCGCCGCCCGCCGAGACCGTCACCTTGGACAGCGCATCTCTAGCCTCGTCTCGCTCCTTGGTAAGTCTAGCGATGACGCGGACTGCGGCATCATGCTGGTACAGGGCGGTCGCAAGCTCTTCCCGTGTCCGCGTGAGCTGCTCCCTCAGATTGTATGTCTCTAGCGCAAGCGCATCCCATTCATTTTGGAAGGTGGTCAGAAGAGCGGGTATGGAGGTGAGGGTAGGCGGCCGGGGTCGGACGATGCGGGAAGATTTGACAACGATAAGGTCTTCGGGGGATAAGTCTTCGCCGGTAACCGGGTCTTTGCCGTTCTCCTCGACGTACTTCTCGATTAGACGCTTCTCAAATACGGCGCCTGACAACTCATTCGTCAGCTACATAAAGCAGCGAAGCATAGCTGATTGTTTAGAGCATACCCGATACTTTGGACACCACAGGCTCCTGGGGAGGCTCGCCAGAAACTAGGTAACGACGCGTTAGAATCAAGGTCGACGAGTGAACAACGAATATATTGGCGGCGCATGACAATACTCACTTGCGCAAAGCATATCGAAGGATTCCTTTGCAATATGTGTGTATATGGCCGAGATGTTACAGAATCCCAAAACGAATTGAACTAGAAACAGATATAGAGAATCCTAGACGGTAGTGGTTGCTCCGGCGCGATGTGCTTCAAGGTTGGAATTGAAATTTTGAAGGTCGACAAGCTCCCAGCCTCGTGGAGCATAGTGCAGCATCAGCAGTTGGTTGACCAGAAATCCCCAGTCCAATGCAACGTCGAAAAGTGATGCAGTCGCGCTTGGGCTGCAGCGTCGATGGATGACCCACATCGGCATTCGGTTCTTTCATTTTCCGACGAATGATAGTGGGGCGAATCCTGTCCGATTCTGGCCCAGAGTAGATTAGTCTCTGTGTCTACACCAGAGCTAGCGATACCAGACCAGACGGCACCCAATGCGAACCCCACCAACAAATGCTCCAGCTCCGGTTCCATCTTCTTCGGCAACCGGCGATGCGAGGTGTCCCAGTTACATATCTGTAGCTGAGCGGCTCAACATGAAAAGCTTCAGATGCTACGAATCGTGGTGGTTCCCTAGTCTAGAGTAGGCACACTCCTCACACACTCTCTTAACTTGGTGTCTTGCAATAACAAAGCAAAATGGCATCCCCGAGCCTGCCGCCGGTGACCTCACTCCCTACAGCCTCCGACGACATCCTCAAATCCGTCCTCGACACGCTCTTCGAGCCTTCGTCCGGCCTTCATGCCGTTGCAATCCCGTCAATCCGGGATCAATTATCGAAACACGGCACCGATACCCCCTTCACCTACACCGCACTGATCCAACACGTGGGATCCCTCCTCTCGTCTCTCGCCTCCACCACCCCAGAACCCTCCTCTACCTCCACCTCGTCTCCTCTTTCCCGCGCAACCCTCCACGCGATCCTAGGCTCGCACCCCCGACTCGGCGCAAAAAAAGTCGAGAGCGCGCAGAGCCGGGCGGAGCAGGCGCAGCTGAACGCGGGCGCGGGCGTGGAGGAAGAGGCGGCCCAGCTGGCGGCTCTGAATGCTGAGTACGAGGCCCGGTTTCCGGGGCTGCGGTACGTCACGTTCGTGAATGGGCGCGGCCGGCCGGCCATCATGCGGGACATGCAGGAGCGCATCGTGCGGGGCGATATCCGTGCCGAGGAGCAGGAGGCCATCCGCGCTATGGTGGATATCGCCCTCGATAGGGCGAGGAAGCTTGGTGCTGTGGACGATGAAGGGTAAAAGAGCGGGCGAGTAGGTGGGAGTAATACCCTAGGTGCTGAGGAGGCCTTCAGGGATTATATAAGCGCTCAACTCGATATGCCGTGCCTGATCAGCACCCTGGGTTCGGTCTACTATGGACGACCAGCTGCGGATTGGTAGTTCTGTTGTAAGAGCCTTGCCCGGCAACCTTATGGCATGTTGCGCGGCCAACCTCATAAGCGCTACCTGGAATGAAGCGCTTCGTCGTATATAACAATACCGAGCTGAGATACGAAGGCTTATTTCCACTTGCCGTTCCCAATCCGAGCGGTCGGCATAAAATAAACCATCCTGCGAGAATGATAGTAAAGCGTATACCAATCCATTTCCGTAACTAACCCCCATCAATTCCGCTCGCTTGCTAAAGCCAACCAGATACCTATGATACTCCTTTCCAGATCCCATTCCGATACGTCCCAATATCCCGTTCCCATCCCTTTCCCATCCTATCCTGACCTAAATAACCCATGGAATACCATCCAGCTCATCAAGATACTCTTCATAGAAGTGTTCCCCCTGCTCCTCTCCTCCCCCGCACCCCTGTCCCTCCGTATGCCTACTACTACTGCCTCCTCCCTCGGAACATCCCCTTGCGCGGTGGTCCTCGGAAGAGGATGATGATGACCCGCCGCCGAACAGGACCCCGAAGTCCGCGTACACGTCGTCCATGTCGTCGTCCGAGAGCTCCGCATACCGCCCGTCAAGGTCTGAGCCCGGGAACGCGCCCTCGTCCTCGTCGCCGTCGTCGCCGGGCACGGGCGAACATATGCTGCTTTTGGGCGCTACTGCTCGTTCATTCTCCTCCAACCCCGGGCTCAGCGAGTATACGGGCGCGGGCGGCTGGCGGAGGGGTTGCGCCGCCTCCCCTTTCTTCTCGACCCACGCGCCAGACACGCCGTACATGGGGCCAGGAGGCGACGGCGACAATAACGACGGCGCCGTCGGAAAGACGGTGGTATGTGGCCTCCACGCGTTCGGCATCCCGGGGCCTGCGCCGCCGGGACGGCCGGGAAACCGCGCGGCTGTGGCGCTGGTCTCGGGCGCCGTGACGACGAGCAGGCCATGGTCGAGGGCGAGGGCGTTTTGGCGCGCGGCGAGCCCCGCCATGTGGGCGTGGCCCCGCTGCACGGCGGCCTGGCGCACGCTGATACGCACGCGGTTGAGGATGGCCGCCTTGCGCACGAGCGCCGTCTGGTGGCCCGCCTTCTTCACCTTGGCCGCGTTCAGCCGCCGCAGGAACCGCGTCAGCGCCGACTCGCCGCTGCCCTCGCGGTTCAGGATGTGCGTCGCCGGCAGCGAGTACGGCTGCGACAGCCGGCTCGTGATCAGGTGCAGCCGCAGCCGCCGCTTCTTGCACGGCAGCGACCCCGTCCCCGGCCCGTCGACGTCGTGCACCGCGCGCCGGCGCTTGGGCAGCGGCAGCGGCGGCCGCACCCGGAGGGCGAGCTCGGCGCAGGTGACGCGGTCCGCGGGGATCGGTGCGCCCGTGAAGGGATAAGTGGACAGCGATCCATTTCCTACGGTCTTCTCGCAGTCGCTCGCGGGCTTCAAGTGCTGCTGTACACCGTCACCCGTCCCGCCACCACTACCACCGGTATCTCGAGGAAGAGGCCAGCGCCGAGGCGAGGCGGCGGTGCTTGCGGTTTGCTGATCATGATGGAAAGGTACGGCTACCGGCGCCCTCCTGGTTTCCTTGGTCACCGCTGCCGTCGCTTTAAATGCTGCCGTGGGCGGCGTCGGGCAAGTCTGCGATTCGCGCCTAGACCGGGCCTTTTTTAAGGGCCGCGCACGGCTCAGTGGAGACGTCAGAGCAGTAGAGAGACAGATGCCATCGTCCAAAGCCATCCCAGGTTCGATTGGGGAATCGTTTAATAAACCAGGTGGGAGGCATGCAGGCCATGATCCGAAGCGTCTCAAAGGGTAGCGGGGGCCCAAGTCTGTACCCATCTATCGATCGCGGGTGAACCCCAGCTGGGGTAGCAAAGAACACACTGCAGTTGAATCCAAGAGCGGAGTCTCTCGAGTTGGCCCTTGTGACGTTCTTTCTTGGCCTCACTAAGATCTTCCGCTAAGCTAGACTGAATGCAAAAAAGACTAGAGATGGGTTGGGGAAAGGAGGAATTAGGAGCGGAAATGGCGACTCAGGTCGGGAAATGTGACATGATCGCGTCCTTGGTCCGATTAACGTCAAAATTGCGAGTGGTGCTTGAAACGTCTATTTGGAGTACTACGTACTACCCCAGTTGATGTAATGCGTCTCCCTGTCAGGCCAGGAGAAGAAATCACAACCAGCTATCAAGTTGGTGTTTACTTTCCATAAGCGTTGAAAGCAACTTCGCATGTACGACGGGGCGAAGAAACAAGTAGACTGCAAACTGACTAAACCGATTGTAACTTATGTATGGGAGGATGAAGAAGAGAAGCCTGGTTCTGGGTCAGGTGGAGATGAGGTTGGATAAATGGATATCAACCCAAGAATCTGGTACTGTGGGGTGATCAAGGCGGGTACCAAGATAGAGGGAGGTGACAAGGTGTGACCTCAGGACCTTTATGGATTTCCGATTTCTATCTCTAGTGCAAGAGTCTCAACCAGTCTACTTCGTACATTCTGAAGGGAGCTTGGCAACAAGGGCCCAAGGGCCCAAGGATCGACAATATTCACTAAAATATAACGGCAGGGATTCGCATACCACCGTCCCACAATTTGGAAGTGCCGGCTGTGGTTAGAGATGACCTCTCAGATTTCGCTGCAAACTGTAAGAAGCTGAATTTATTCGGGTCTGGACTAGGAAGTCCCACCAGTTTGAAGTTGGCGCTTGAAATAACAATGGGTAAAATCGAGAACCACTTCCATTAATAAGAAGCGGATGATGATATACTGCAGCTAATAACCTTGTCGTTTGCCTGTCAAATCGGGGCGGCACGTTTTGGCGATCATTCGGCGTACGATAAGACGACCGATGTAAGTCGCCTCATCCCTCCAGAAAACAGATGCGAGGAGAATTTCGGGGAGCCCCAGCCCGGCAATGATACGTACGAATATTCCCAAGCCGAAAGAGGGAAGTACTAATGTAGCAAGATGAGCGTGCATGGGGGGCGAGGCGCGAACGGGGTGTGTGACCCTAAGAGACGTGGTGAAGTGGCAGCTGACTCGAAAGGTTTGACAGCTAGGGTAAGCGACCTATAGGACAACGACTTCACTCGGCGATTTATGCTTGAACTGTTGGGCAGAAATCCGCAGAGACTCGCAAACGATATTGTTTGGCTCACAACGACGTTCTCGAAGCTTTTCGACTGTGGAGGGGTGAGTTTGCAATGACTAGCTGCAGGGGGTGGTAGTGGTTGGTTATGTGGGGATGGCCTTCTCCGGTGTTTCATTGGCTCACTAACTCATTCATTTTCTTTTTTGTCTTTTCTTTTCGCTGGTAAGATATCTACGCCAAGTAACAGAGGGCTAGGATGACTTCCGACAGCTCATTGGGGGTTCTCCCTGTATTCGTCTGACGAGACACATACGTCCTTAGGTAGGCAGCATCGTGCGAAATGCTTGACGGGAATAAGAGGATCCGACTGCTTCGTACAAAAAACCCAGTAAGTTACACCCAGAACTTGTTGTCGGTTTGTTGTTACATATTAAATGACTAGAGAATTTCGTCGTCGAAGGCAGAGCTTCGCATGTATTTTACGAGTGAATGCGTTGTGGGTCATTTCCGAGGAGTGAAGTGGGCTCACAGCCTAGATACCTCTACGTAAGGTGGTGTTGAACTTGGCAGATCTCAGTACCATCTACGTACTCTAGCGACATGGTGGCAAGCAAATAAATTTCCTTTCGTGGATTACAAGATGATAAAGAGTCCCCTGTCATCCTGGGCTTGTGTTGAATGTGCTTCTTAAAGCTGCGTAAGCTAGAGCTTATAAACCCCTGCTTGCTATGCATTCTCCGTACCGTAGAAAATGATGTGCGGTTAGGTATCCACCCACTCAAACGCATCCCCAGTTCCCCATACCCATGTACCCCAGAGTCTTTTGCTCTTGCTCCACGTTTTCCATACCAACGTAACCCCGGGCGCATTGGTGATGGATAGGGCTCATCCGGCAATGCGACAAGCTTTTCTGGGCTATGAAGCGGCTAGCTTGAGGGCGTCCATGCTGCTGGTTTCCCCGAAAAGACCCTGTTAACGTACAGGAGGATCCCGCCAGAATCAACGGGTAGTACCAAGCAAGGGACACGACCTCCAACACCCCCACCAAGGTGGGGCAGACCCCAGCAGTGTTCCCTCAGCCTTCAGGAGGGGACGTATATCATTTCAAGGGAACCCAGCCAGGACCCCTCCCGACAGTGTAACACGTATATACGAAGGGAGACTTCTGTGAGGTTTTGTGACAGGTTACACAACCTCCGAAGTGTTTTACGCGGCCGAGTAAAGAGTGATAAACAGCCGTGGAAATCATGCGATTACGGAGTCTCCCGGCCAGCAGACGCATTGTTACATAATCCGCCGCTGATATTGGTACCTAGGGCTGCAGAACGGATGCTTGGAGGAGGCTAAGTGCAGCTGGCTCAACCCCCTTGTTCGAACTCTCCCATACATGACTCGTATGCAGAGTGGCGCAGGTACTTCGTAACGCTGCCTAACAACACCTGCGTAACATAAGGCTCGCAATCATCTGATGGAACTCTCGAGCGATCAAACACCATTGGGTCAGGCTTTCCTCATTGAGATCGAACTATTTATGAGGAGATTGTCCTTTCGTCACAGCTTTCAAGTCTCCGGAACCGAAAGCGTTTCAGGGAGTCCTTGGTATGTTTCTTCGACAGATACAAGTACTTGATTACAAGAAAAGTTCTAGTTAGGTCGAGGGATGGAACTGCTTCGGCTGTACATCCCTCTCCGCCACATGCTTTGTATTGGTCGGTCCAGTGCTGATCCAAAAATTCTAGAATCTCGGCTTGGCGGTCGGTGTACGAAGGAGGTAAGTTTATTATTCCTACTCGAATGCCAAGACTGTCTAGGAGTGGCTGCTCAGTTTCTCAATGGCTAGAGTTGCGCATACCGGGTGCGGTTACCGTATCTCCACAGCCTACAGCTACGGCCCCTAAACTGGGCTAAATACAATATACGAAGTACCTACTTAGGCGATCATCGGCTTCCGTCGTGATCCTTTCAGTCGTGGACACGGAAGTGCCAATGAGAGCTATTCCCGTCATCACAGAAATGGTGATTCCTTGTGATATTACGTACTCAACTCCCCTGCTAGCCAGACACGCGATCAGCAAGGTTCGCGTTGTACATAAGCAGCCAGGCCCACTAAACCACCTCATTGTAGGACGACTAAAGTATCATCAAACCTGTCGGTTTCGGGCCCCATCAGCAACGGGCGTAATGTAAAAGGAGTCCCGTCCGCTGCCGCTTCCCCCAAGCAGGATGCCAAAGATGGCATGACCGCCCTTCGCGAAGCGCCGCTGGTCTGGCTCCTTGTCTCTCGCCATCGGCAAACAAGACACGCGTACAGAGGCGTTCGAGCGTTTGTCGAGCCTACATACATCTTCAATAGGATATATCTCTAGATAGTCATCAGCCATAAACCACATAATCGGTTGTTTCATTATCACTGTTATTAGTCGACTCCGCCAAGGGCCTGTCAATATCGGTCAGGCAATGTTGATATTTCCTGGACACAGTTGTCAGACACCGAAGACTCCAACTGATCTTAGGCAGGGTTTGCAGAAGGAGACATAATCACTCCGCAATATACTTCCTTGTTTCCCCCTTATTCCCCCACCAGCCGCCAGCTCTAAATCACGGTGTTATGCGCCTATGAAAACTTCCGTTATTCCGTCGCATCCCCATTTTAAAAGTTTCGGATATGCTCGAATTCATAAGTCTCGACCTAAAACACCTCTCATATCCCGCTGAGTTAAATCAATCCTTCTGATCTCCCTTGCCACCTTTAACCTGGGCAGCTAGCATCGGCCTCTGTCCAGCCGCACATGATACTTCTCCTCGAGAGAGGCGAGCTCATTGTATATAGGCACTTCCGTAGGGTTGTGTGCCATGACCTCTCCGTATGAAGCCCTCAAGCCTGTTCAGTCCCTTTCGGGATATTTGGCAATCCCGGGGCGGAATAGGGCCAATATTAACATAGCCGCTTCCATCCGGCGGCAGATTTTGCCTCTTTCCCGTGGGTTGATATTGCTGTGGTATAAGATGACGCCGCAAAGATTACAATGGGATGCTCGTTTGGAAACCATTGAATGCGATGGCAGTCACCAGTATACAACAGCGTACGATGCCCGCATTGAGCTCTGCCGCACAAGCAGAGAATGCCATCAGACGCTATCTTTGATGACTACCCAGATGCTGCTACACCTACCCTACTGTAAAGTGTTGCAAGGTATAGCCCGTAGGATCATGGACTCCGATTCGTTTTGCGAAATATACCACGGTTTAAATAGAACCTATACTTGCTGTAAACGGGTAATACTCATCGGGGAATAGAGATATATAAGAGTTTCCACGTACATGAGGCCTACGAGGCAGACGAAAACCACGCCTAACTCCTACTCCGGCTGAAGCCGGAGTCTAAGACGAAACCCAGCAGGACTGCGAGGACGCAGTAACCGGTAACGGGATTGAAGACGCCACAAAGCAGAGTCCTTAAGTTCCGCAAATCTCGACCTTCGGCATTCCAAGTCCTTTATGCTTGAGTTGCTGGGGCGCACTGTCGAAGACATACGATCGTCGTATATGAAAGCACGAACACCACGGCTCCCGTACATATCGTGATATTCGCGAGCTTGACGGGGCGGCAAGTGCGAGTACAGAGAAGTTCAGGGCCGTGGCTCTGGTGGATAGGGCGGTCACCGAGTATAACATCATTACTATTACAGAGCACATCATAAAGGGCTGTTTCTTTAGCCATCGGGGCTAACGACGGGAGATCATAAGAAATGGATATAACCCCTGTGGGACAGTCCAGGGTTTAAGAATAATATCAATATGAGCCACGATTAATAATACTCATAACAATAGAAGAAGTCTAATACGGTTTACGTGGTCATATGAGGCCATGGAGATAGACCTTTAGTTTTATGAGATCATAGAGTGCGGCGAGAAGTCGGTTAGGATAAGGATATGGGTTATATAGTTCCTTACACGGAATGTTTACTGTAGAGTTCCTATAAACTTCGGCGATGGGCTATCATTTTGGGGGATGATATTTTTACTGGATTTAAGAAGAGGAGACTTAGGATAGGTTAACATTTTGTCTCTCGAGGCCGAACTATTCTCTCCGCTGAATAGCTTATAAGGATACAGGAGACTGGGAGTAGTTGGAAGTTGCCGGAGATTAGAGACACTACCCGCCGAACAATGATATTCTACCTATATCTGTTGGAAGTTACTTGCGATTTAAATAAATGTAACGCACAAAAGTGCGGCCATAGCAGTTTTGCGTCTGCTATACTTAATGTTTGCTTTCCTAACTAGCCTAACTTCCTGTGCGGCTTAAAGTCGTTTGAAATAGGACGAAAGAGGACTAACTAATAGTTTGTTACATGACTTCGAGAGAATGATATCCCAGCTTGAATCACAGTAGTATAGCTCCTATATACGGTAAGGTGGGCCAAGGTAACCAGATGTGCATGGTCTGCTCGACTTGTCGCCCGACCTATTCCGGAATCGGAATCGCAACAGTAACCATATCATACTCTTCGCTAAACCACAGGACGATACATTTGCAATAGTTTGGGACTTTTCATCGTCTTCACGTATTCTCTTTTCAATACTTCATTACGGGGCAATAACCCCCCCCCCCCCCCCCCCGGCCCCCGGGGGGCGCGCGACGCGCTTAATTTGGCGCTGTTATACATGGGCATGAAACATGCTCAAAGAAGATACCATTCAGTGCCTCTGATCAGGCAGTTCAGGTAGGAGAGCTAGTCCTGCCAGCTCAGAGTATGGTTCGGCCTGCTAAGGCTCCAGTTCGTAGGTTTGCGGCGAATCAGTTTGCGTCGCTACATACGGTGTTTGCGTGTGTTGTGACGATAACAGACGGCCTTTGGCTTCTTGCAACTTCCCCCACAGGAAACCGATCCCCAGGATAGCAGCTAGAGTGACAACACCAAGAGCGACGCTTAGTGGAATAACGGCTGGACTACTGCCGTCTTCAGAGGATGAAGCACCACCAGATGACGAAGCTGACGAGGCGTTACTAGATGATGAAAGAGCTGAGGTAGCTGTCACCGTGACCTGGGTTGCACCTAGCCTGTTCTGCCCGAGTACGTCGAGTACGGCTACAATTGCGCCCTGTCTGTGAACAAAGAAATCTTCACCGCCACAGCAAGAGTCCTCTACGCGAAGGCAGCAGGAGTTGCGGTTGCGAGGGTAACATCGTGTAATCCACACAGGGATGTTGAGCTGATCTACATAGATATTAGAGCGGGAAATGGCATCGAACTGTTAAGTGGAAAAAGTAGTAGGACAACGATGAGCGATTGTGTCATGTTTGATGCTTTTTGTCTTGTATATTTGGGCCCCTAAGCACTTACCTGAACTCATGCAGATATCAAGCGGACAGGCGCTGTCCCTCCAACCACGGTCTGTGCAACTGCCTCGATATGGGATATTGTCGTGCACGGTGGCGCATGTCCCATCTGCGAAACACGTGTCTGTAGGCACACAGCAGGCACTTGCGCCGGCCGCGTTGGCAATACACGGTACACTGGTGCCATCTATTGTGCCATCCGGCCAAAAGCAGGTGGTTCCTTGCGACACAGCCATTGGCGTAGGAATATTCGAAATTATCAATGAGCGAATGTCAGTGACCTTCGTGACGATCGCGAGGGAAAAGTGACAAAGAGGAAGAGTTTGTCAGCTCAGTCTGGCGGAAGGAGGAACGGGAAGGATAGGCGAAACCAGGCTCTCATAGCAGCCACATACGAGCCAGTTGAATAATCTGCCAAGGCCCCAACGAGACCCCAAGTTACAGCTTATTCTGTGATCGCCGAAGACGACTGAAGCAATCTACGCTGAGTCCTGTCGGATGTGCAGTTTCAACCCTTGGCAAGGTGAAAACGTCATTGCGAGCCTCGTGAGCGCCAGCACGCCGTGCATGAAGAGGCAACGAAACCCTTGTACGTGCACCAGGGGCTTAACACCGCGCTCTACCGTCTCGTCGTTTACGTCGTTACCAAGATAATCAACGCTCACCTCTGCCATATTGTACATAGTTGGATAAAATTAATATAATATCCCCAAAGATTAGATAAGTAAGTTAGATAAGGAAGCGCTATAGACGTCAGCATAGCAATTCTCACCATTAGCTAGAGCTTTAACTGTCACGCATTGTCCTGGACAGGAAATAGGGGTAATTGGCTGTTTCTCTTGGCCAATTTTGCTATGATCACCAAAGCTTATGGCCTATCCTTAGAAATTGTGTACAAAATCCGTTGTGGCCCTTTTCGTCACCGATCTGGTACCTGGCGAGGACTGTGAATATTTTGATACAGCCAGTGTTATCCATAATCCATAAAAAGCCATGGCAGATAAATCATCCCCATATTTGCTTAGAGCTCAATGGTCACCATCCGGTACGTACTTTGAGCGTCCAATATGAGAAGTCGACGATGAATTTAGTGCTTACTCTCGGAGCATTGCTGACCAACAAGCCCAAGAGAGGCAGCTCTTCTGCTGGCACAGCCCCTGGCCCCCTATAAACAGGCACATGCGGCGTGCTGTATCATCCCTCGAAACCTGGAAAACGTTAACGCCCTACTAAAACCTTTTGTAGTTAAGCGGCGAAGATCCCCCAGCCTTTTTGATAATAGCCTAGGTTGAATTTGGTTTACGGTGAATCTAAGCTAGCTATTATTAGATTTACGCTACGAAAGAACCTGGGGCATTTTGTAGAAGTTGCATTAGCCTTTTCCGGATTTCGGGGGGTAACACGGTATTGATGGCAGTGCTGGAAATAGCAAGCGTCGGACGTTTTATCCAAGATATATATGTGCTACCGCTTGCACTCCTTGGTGTTGTTGCATGTCTTAACACCATTTCAGTAGGGCTGAGGATGACGGTTTCTTTAAGATGCGCTTGTCCGGTATCGTTGAATTATCACTCCTGTTACTAGTCGATACGACCGATTCAAAGGTTGTCCAGACCCGTAATGTCCCGATTCAGGGCGGGAAGTGCGAGTCAACCGAGGTGAACTACTTTTTCTCCATTCCTTACGCGAAACCGCCCGTCGGAGAGTTGCGATATGCACCCCCTCAACCGCCTTCGGTTTCCTTCCGCGGTGTAACCAACGCCACGAAACCAACACCATCATGCATTCAATTTGGGACACAGTTCGCGGAGACGGGGTCGCAAAGTGAGGATTGGTACGCAGCGACCCCTTCTCTAGCCCCTTAAAAGATCCTTACTCAGCCGTACACATAGCCTTTACTTGAACATCTGGGCTCCGGCTTCCGCTACCCCAGAATCAAATCTCCCAGTCAAGGTTTGGCTATACGGCGGAAGCAATGAGGGCGGCGGAGTGTCGAACCCGACCTATGATGGTTGCTATTCCGCGCTGGACTCCGTCGTCGTTTCGATAAACTACCGCCTAGGCCCCCTAGGCTTCCTAGCGTTGTCAGACTTAGGGTTGACGGGCAATTATGGAATTATGGACCAGAAGCTCGGGTTGGAGTGGGTACAGGAGAACATAAGGAGTTTCGGGGGCGATCCGGTTAGTTTCCCGGTGCTGCCGAAGTCAACTGATATGTACGCGAGTCTGTATGCTGACGATACTTATTTGAAGACGAAAGTACTCTTATTTGGAGAGTCTGCTGGAGCTGTCGATGGCTTCGTCCTCGCTACATTACCGGAGGCGACCGCTTTAATGAGAGCCGCGGCCCTAGAGTCGGGTGGTGGGAGAGACCTTGCGACAGTGGCTGACGCACAAGTATTCCAGAAAATGTTCCTTGACAAGCTGAACTGTAGCACACCAGATGTAAGGGCTTCATTCCCATTTATTCCACGTATTCAAGACCCGTTTCAATATTGACGTACAATAAAGTTGGCATGTCTCCAAGCTGCGTCGCCAACAGAACTCCAGGCTGCGTTTCAGACTATGCCAGCTGAGCCCGTCATCGGCATTGCTTCAGCCCTCAATCGCAATGGCTCAAGAAGCGCATGGGGTCCACTAGTTGATGAGGCCGTCATCCCCAAGCAGCCATCTGCTGTGGGACTACAAGTTCCCTCGATAATAGGCTCTAACTCGGACGAAGGCACCTTCTTTGTCCTAGGCAGATATGGCGAGGCGGCGTCGACCCTCACGCAATCGGATTACGATGAGTTTCTAACGTTCAACTTCGGACCACTCGCCTCTCGCGTCAATGAGACATTCTCCCTCGACACTGTGTTTAACGGATCGGTCGCCGCCGCTCTAGTATATATTACCACGGATATGTCCTATAAGTGTCCTGCGCATCGCGCGCTTCTTCGTGCGAACGGAAAGGATATTCCCGTATGGAGCTATCGCTTCGCCCACGCGCCCAGCTGTCCATGGTTCGCGGCCATTCCAGAGGAATATCTGTCGTTCCTGGGGGCAACCCACACGAGCGAGATTCCATTCGTGTTCAACATGACGCACAATATGCCCCCTCCGGAAGGGAACTGTACCTTCTCTGAAGCAGAACAGGAGATCGCGCGCACTATGAGTCGGGCTTGGACTAACATGGCGGAGTTTGGGACGCCGGACGACGATACCGGTACGTGGCCAGCTTGGACCGCGGACAAGAGTATGGGTGTAAAGTTTAAAGACGGGAGCGAAGTGACAGTGGTCGAATATGAATCGTGCGCGTTCTGGAACGAGATCAACGACGCCCTCAATGAACATGCGGCAGCTCAGTAATAACCCCTGATAAGGATTAGATGGCCGCTAATAGGAGTATTTCATGTGCCATGTTCATTACCTCCGTAGCTTGTGTATAAGGCGCAGTTCGGAAATTTTCAGTGGATTATTCTTGTGGTCCGTACCGACCCTGCAATTCAGTTACCTAGAAGTGGAACTGCTTATGGGGGCGTCTCCATAATAATTCAGCTCAATTCGAAGTATCCAACTGGTAACGGCTGGCAATTAGAGCCCTGCTGTACGGAAATCAATCAATTTTTGATTGGTTTAAATTATGGCCGACTAAACCTCTTTTGGATTAAAGTATAAGCTAGCTATTCGGGCTAGGGCTAGCGATCATCAAGCCGTTTCAACCGCTCGAAGGCAGCTGATTCTGAAGTGGGGAATTTCAGGAGAATTAATGAACACCATTGGCTAAGCGCTGCCAGGAAGGACCAGCCATTTTCAGCGAGAAAATGTGGAGATGGCTGGTTCTAAACGACCCGAACGGTTTGCTGAAACTGATTCTGAATCTCCACAAGTAGGGGTGCTGAAAGTTTCCGAACTGCACCTCAGTAAGAGAAACCATGCTAAATATATCGAGCATAGATGAAATAGATAAGATAGATTAATCACATGTCGATGTTTGATGGTAATAATGATCCTTGCCCTAAGATCCACGCGGATTGGTTGTTTGACTGTCGATACCCAAGAGCATCATAACGTGATGGTCCCTAATCTAAGATGCGTCGTACAGTAGTATGAAAAGGAACATTCCGGCTTCATATCGCAAGTAGATAAACTGCCGAAGATGCGAAGTGTTTGGTTTGATTTGATCTGATTTGTTATTGCCGGATAAATGCGACCCTCCCCATCCTTGTCATCCGGTCTTGCAACGACGCGGTCTTCCTACTCTCTCACATTTCTACATCCAAAGAATATATAAGGCAAGTCTTTCACTGCCAGCGAGAGCCAGAATCGCTTTGAGATTGGAGTCACCCCAATTGCACTCTCTGTTTTCTGGGCTCACCAGTCGGTTTCGACTCCCACGATCTGGAACATGCCCCTTCATATCGTACAGATAGGGTCTTCCTTCGCCGCCGGCCCGGGTATCCCGCCCGTAGCCAACAGCAAGGCAATGCGGTCGGGAGCTAACTTCGCCTGTCTGCTATCTAAGCGCATCAACGCCGAGTTAACGGACCTCTCCGTCTCGGGCGCGACACTTCTAAATCTCATATCTGAACCCCAGGACGACTTCCCGCCTCAGATCGACTCAATACCCACGGATGCAGACGTTGTCCTGGTTCTCGGGGGCGGCAATGACATTGGGTATATCAAAGGCATGTTCCAGGACACGCTGTTTCCCTCCTGGCTTCGGACGGCAGCCGCCTGGTTACTAGGGAAATGCGCACACCTTAGCGACGACTTAGATACCGATGAACTTGCCGCGCGGTACGGGACCGTCCTTGATGCGATCCATTCTAAGGTGCCCAAAGCGAAAGTTATTGTCGTCGAGTATGTCACCATGTTGGGACCCGACGTCCGGCCCGGCGTGGACGTTGTTTTCACGCCTGACCGTGTGGAGCACCACCGTGCAGTGAGGACGAAGCTGCTAGAGGCGACAGTGAAGGCTACCGAGGAGAGAGCACCTTGGTGCGCGCGGGTTAGTGTTGATGAGCCGAGCCGGGGCCATGGCATCGGGTCCAAGGACCCATGGGTGAACGGTTTCAACTGGAAACTGTTCCGTGCTGGGAACGCTTTTCACCCAAATGCCAATGGTATGAAAGCAGTGAGTGAGATCGTATATGATAAATTTGTCGAGTTGGGATTAGCGGCCCCAGAAGGGCCCAAATAAGCAATGGCTATGTGATGAAATATAAGGCATACATCAAGGTCTCATTGGGAGACGTCATCCCTCTGGCACCGGCGGTATCGCCTTCCTCGTGACGCGAGACAGACGTGGCAAATACGAAGACGAATGATTAACGTTTAACAACATTACGGTAAATGGTCCATATGCTTCGCAAGGCAGATCACAGGGGCCAGAGACCCGTGACTTCGCCAACCCAAGATCTCGCTCCACTCTTGGCTGTCGATGATGATTCCCTTCCTACACTACTAAATTACCTTCGGAGAGCGCAATCTTGCTCTCAGTTGTAATTTACGGTGGAGCCGAAGAGGCGCAGGCTAAACTTGGAAACGTCAAGCATTCTACCAGTCTGACGGCTCGACGAATCGTGGCTGCGATGTCACCCTGACGTCGAAATATTCGTGACGACATCCGAAATGCCCGGACAAAGACAGAATTTTCAACCATCAAGAAAAGGGTGCTATCCCACTTCAATTAACGATTGTGCAGAGGTCCGTTTGGGTGGTGAAAGGTACGCATGGCCGTGTATGGCTGCCGGGCCTCACCGCCGGAGACGCGGTGCGAAGTGGTAAAGTCAAGACAATCCCAGGGATTCCAGGTGTGCGTCCTGTGTCGTTGCTGTTAGTTCTATATGTCCACCGGTGTCCCTGGAAGTCCTGAAACGGCCGCTTGAACTTATCTCTTCAAGTCACAGGTCTACACGCCTCTACCAGGGCGTGAATTGCGCGCCTTCAAAGCCCTGGATCGCCTAATCCAAGGTGTCTCCGGTGAGTTGGGTAGATGCGGGATGTTAGTCCTAAAGTAACATCCTACCGCATGCTGTTCGCGGCGGTATTCTCCGAGCGTAGGCTTGATTTCCCTCCAGTCTACGTTACAGACCCAGCAAGGCTCGTGACCATATGACCAACCTAAAGGGTTCATATTAACAAAAAGGGCATGATAGGAGAAAGGAGACCCGCAAGATGAGTTTCGGGCGTCTTACAGCTCACGCGAAAACAGCCGTGGTTTTTTTCTATCCGTATGCCGCAATACGGATAGAGTTTCGAGCGCTCTTTGAGGTATCCAGCGCTCTGGTTTCCGGTGTCTCTGATTCTTTTCTGAACCTGTTCACAAGTATAGCCTATGTGTGTCCGCCGGAGAATCTGGCAACGGTGACAGAGCTTGGTCGAACAGATTTTGCAGGTACCCGGGTCATGACAATCCTTTGTAGGGTCCCATATCGCACCATCGCCGCATGACTAGTTCAAACACCACTGAAAGTTAGGCTCCTTGGCGACGAACTGCAGCATATACAGCTTATTGTAACTATTGTTAGTGGTTACGGCAGCATATGTGGTATGTCCTGCTTACCGAGCGAGAACCCCGAGCCTGTGAGCTTCTGGATAATCTCGTAACTCAGATAAGCCTCATAATGGCTTGCTGGACACTGGATTTGACTAAGGGATCGACTAAGGAACTCTGTACTCTGGCTGACAACTTGGCTTTCAACTTAGCTGCTGATACACCCCTGGAATACCTCCGTAAGATGAAGGTGATTACTACATTCAGTGAGACTAGGAAAAACTGTGATCAATGCTTTGGCCTCATAGGGCAGCGGAATTGGGAACTGGTCGCCCACGAGATAGTCTGAGTCCTGAATGATGAACATCTGGTTGCTACGAACTGTACACTCTTTTCGGAAACTTCTGCCGGGAAAAAGGTCAAATATAACTGCTGATGTTTACTAACCTTTGTAGATGACGTCTACAACATTGGGGCCTCCAAATATGGTCGTTTCGGTTGCTTGGTCAGGTATCGCCACTCCATTAGCAAGGGGTGAAAGCGTTTTCATGATGCTCCCGTCTGCGAGAAGCTAGTACAGCTCGACCGAAGCGCGGATGGCCTGGTTGGTGAGAAGACGCGTATTTAACCGTAAGGCACGGCGGATTCTCATGTCTTGCATGAGTTTTCTCGACTGATCAGCTGAAGAGGGCATGTCGATTAGAGGAAGATATGATTATCAGAACTTGAGTGAGGAAATGGGTCAGAAAAGAGGCGAAAGGAAACTGAAGCTGAATTGCGTGAAGAGTATGTGAGAGGGGGGCGCAGCAATGTGTAGACTGATAGTAATTGACTGTTCAAAGCATATCTCATGCGTGCAATGATTTTCAGTGGTTGCTGGACACTCACGAGTTCCATGTGGATTACCCAACCATACTAGTACTCGACATTACTCAAATGTCGGGTCTTATTTACGGTGAATAATCCTTACAAAGCAAAAAGAAAACCATGCAGTATGAATAAGATGTGAAAGTCCGAACTGGAAGTACTCCTTACGGCGGGGAAGGGGGGAAGAACAAAAGAAAAAAGCGAAGCTATAACTATAGTTGGATAGGACGTGTCCGACACTTGGAGTAAAAGGATTCGGAAAAAGGCAGTACGGCTGGCTATTACTTCGAGTTACCATTCCAAATGCCTACAACGGGGGGCCTAACTTAGCTACTCTGCAACAAGCTATGATTGTTGTTTGCCTCTATGCCTGCCATAGCCAGCCCCTATAACTTGTTATCATGCCCCATTATACATACGGACGTACTTTGCTAGCTACATCATGTCCTAACCTCTTAAATTCACATGACTGAATTACCTAAGAGTCATCATCAGGAACGATTAGCACCGAACTCGTGTAATTGAGCTGTCCACGCTGCATGCGATGTTTGTCAAACCTTTATTTGGGTCGTCATACAATTAACTTCCAACTTGTATGTATAAACACTGCGAGAGCACAGTAAACTGGGTAAACTTACGTGTCTCCACGCCAATGGCATACTGATCAGGTGTTAGACGCCTTCATGGTAGCAAGAGTGTCATTGCGTCAAGCCACCCGTCTAACACATGTAAGATCATCATTCCATCTACAACATGGCTATCAAAGCTGGAGAACTACAGATTCATTCCGCCATCATCCGTCGAATCATATATCAGGTAGGGGCCCCAATATACTACCATTCCGACCCCTATGATTCAACCCACGTCATTCGAGCCGCTCAAAATCAACGATCACCCAGTCCCTCCTATCTCCCCAATCCCCATCTCCTTCGGCGCCTCATCCCTACGAGGCCCCAAAGTCCATCTTCAACGCGATGGTCGGCTGCCCTCTGCTCCCGCCGTCGCCTCTATCGCCGCTCGTCCGGCGGCCGGAGCGGATGACCTCTTCCATGAAGGCCTTTTGGCCCTCGTTCATGTTGGCCACGACGCCGCGGAACGCTGTTTGGTCCGCCGACGCGAGTTCCAGCAACCTGGCACTCGTCTCGCGGTGAACCGTCCCGCCGCCGCCGTCGCCCTCGGTGGCGGCGCGAGACAGCAGCGCCGGCGCCACGACCGACATGGCGATTTGCTTGTGCGTCTCGCTGCCGAGGGCGGGCGAGGATACGTACTGTGTCAGGGTGTGCGCCACCAGGCCCCGCGCCCGCTCCGGGTCTTCGGGTTCCGTGTTGGCCACGAAAGCGACCAGCCGGGGGAGCAGGTAGCGGGCTATGGATACGTCCGCGGGTGTGGGCGAGGGCTGTAAGAGCAGAGACTTGATGCAGTTGGCGGCGATCTTGGCGGTCTGAAGCAGTTCGTGTCAGCAGGGTGTAGGGGTTCTAGAAGGCATTGAGGACACTACTCACCATGCGGTCACTCAGACAGTCCACGACCTCGTCAAGGAACCTAGAAACCACGGGATCGCTGGCAGGGAGCCGGTTGATGCCACCTGTGAAGAGGATGGTGATAGCGAGGAGACAGTTCTTAACGCACTGTAGCGAAGATGGCGCCTCGCGCTTTTGCGCATTAAGATAAATACTCATGAACCGACGCAGACAGCCCTGAATCTGAGTATCGACTGCGGAGGGCTTCCCTTGGTAGGAATTGGACATACTGGCGACAAAGCGCTTGAACATGGGCAATGCCTGGGGTACGATGACATCTTGGCACGGGCCTGGCGTTGCAAGGATGGTGGCGAAGACATGAATGATGCAAGCATGCAGGTCCGTCTTGATGATGGCAGGGAACACTTCGGCGGCGTCGACGATGGCGTTGAGGCTTGTTCGGATAAGAAGGACGGCCTCTTCGGTCAGCTGGTGGCGGACGGGCTGGTTCGCTTCAGTGAGGTTGGGCAGTAACCCTGACAACACTAGCACGATGATCCGCGTCAGCTCGAATAGCTGCTCAATATCCTCGGAGAGGTCCCCGTCATCGGGCTGCTCTTTCTTCCTAGCCGATGGATGAGCCACGCAGAGGGCGCGCGCTATCTCGACAATAACGCTTTGGACATCAAGACCCTCCGTCAGCACGAGGCGGTCAAGCAGATCCATGGTTTCGGAGAAGATCGCTTCACGGTATATGGCATGACCTGAGACGCTTGGGTGGAGGATCTTCTTAAGAGCCTGGAGAATCTCAAGCGTTTGCTCTTGTGTGGCCAACGAATCAGTCTGGCCGGGTCTGGTGGCAAGCGCCTCGAACGCGATGCCAAAGAGGACGAAGAAGAAAGCCACCGGTTCATCCCGATAGTTGATGTCGGCGCCTTTGCTTTGCCCGTTAGTGGACGGCGCGTCAGTCTCCTTGCCATCTAACGCGTCAAAGACAAATTCGCTGTCCTGTTCGATAAGGCTTGCTATAGCATCAACAAGCTTCAGCCAGGAGTCTTGGTAGAATCTGAGGAGCGTATCGCGGTTGAGAGCGGAGTAAATTGTGTCAAGACTGCCCGACATGGATGGAGGGCCTAACGTCATGGAGATGTCAGGCTCGAACCTCAAACGAGCGAACTCTCGCAAAGAGGCCAACCAAAGAGGTGTCAATGTTCTAATATGGGGTTTGAGCACGTCGAGAAGATACTTCTGCTCAGAGCTGGCCACCTGAAGATCTGCCCATGCTGAAAAGACCGACATCTTCACCATGACCTGTGCGTTAGAACTTAGTCCTTTAAGGTCGCCGATCCCGGCGTTCTCCATTTCCGACGAGAAGTTTTCGAGTGCAGTGACGAGGGTTTTCAGGATTCGCCCCATGCGGTCCACATCGGTGACGATGCCCGTCGAGATGAAGGCGGCGCAGACGTTGACAGCCTCCGAAGCCAGCTCCGGGGAGGAATCTGCGGCAAATGCCGGGGTTAGTGCCGAGCCAATCTGGGCTTGGTATTGTTCCAGAAGCATAGCTTCGTCAAAATCGGGATCCGGTGTCCTACCGAACATCTTTAGGACAGCCCCTATTATCTTCAATCCCCAGATCCTCGACTCTAAAACGCTAGAAGTTGATGCAGAGAATGCCATCCTGACGACGTCGCCGATCCTGCCTTGCAGTGCTACCTGGGCAGGGGACTCGCCATTCGTGGCCACATCCTTTGCAATTAAGACGAAGATGTCATTCAGGCAACTCATCACGAAAGTCCGAACCTGCCAGCGCAGAGGTTCCGCTTCTGAGTTCGAAGGTCCCTTATCGTCTTTAGCAGCCCCACCAGCTGCGGCGAAACCGGCAACCTCTTCGTCCTGGAGATCAATTGCAGGGCCAGTTTTGGTTTCGGTGGCTCGTGCTTCCTCGGTTGCCTTTGGCCGAGTCATCTTGTGGACATTCTGGAAGCGCAGTAGCCAAGCCCCGGTATCTGTCAAGAAGGTCTGCCGTATCCAATTCCGAACCAGGTTACGGATTCCATCGTGCTGGGGTGAAATATCTAGTACGAGCCAGAGCTGATCCTCGAATCCTGGGTCTGCAGCCGCGAGCACGTCGTACGAGTTCCGCTTCATGAGGTTGTACAGACTGTCGACAGCGACGTCACGTAGCTCGCGATGTTCGGAGTTGAGGTACTTCTGCAGCGTCTTGACATAATCGGCGAATACCAGGTAGCCAGGAGCATAGAGGGCCAGATGCTCCAAACACGCTAAACTAGCCCGTTGCACCAGGATGTCCTCTTCGCTCTGAAGCTGACCGACCAGGGTAAGAATCAACTCCCTGGATTTCGTCGAGTCTTGTAGGTCCGGGCCCAGGACGTTAACAATCGAATCGAGACAGCGCGTGATTGCTGCCGTCGTAGAAAGCTCCAGCTCCAAGCTCATAGAAATTGGCGATGCTACTTCTGAGTGGTGCGTCTCTGAGAGGTACAACTGAGCTAGCATACCAAGTGTACCGGATACAAAAGGCCCAAATCCGAGACCTGCCGCGTCTGCCGCATTGGCCAAAGCCTCCAAGGCCCAGAAATGGACGATGGGGTGCGGATCATTGCAAAGAGACATTAAGATGCCCGTAATTGTCTTGAGATGATATGCCGCGCCCATTCCGCCAACCTTAGCCTGGATGGCGCCTAGTGCCATGGCACACCCGGCGCGAGCGCTCGGCTCACGGTTGCCCACAATGGTGTCGACAAGGTACTTGATTTCGTTGTTGGTAAAGGCGTTGCCACACGCGCTGCATAACCGTGCGATCGCACCATAACCGAGGCTGCGAACATATTGATCGGCGTCGGTTACAAACCCCCTTACCATCTCCTGAAGGAGCTTCTCCACGGCCAAGTTCGTAACATCACCAGACGGCGACTGCGTCTCTTTGACGGCAACCTTTAACGTTGAAAACAACGCACTAGAAATGTTGACGTTGATAGCAGCTTTACGGCCGGGGTCCCGTTGCAAGGATCCTGCCGAGACAAAGGTGGCAATTTGCTCCAGGATACTCTCTTGCACCTTAGCGGGTGTCAGAGGAAAGGCGAATGCGAACAGCTGAATTGCCATATTAACAACCTCAGTCGCTGGCGGATCCGGTAGACCTGCCGCTTGACCCGCATCACTGGAATAGATGACAGCAGCGTCATGTTCTAGCGACGGGCATATAGGCGATAAAAGGAGACTGTCAATGATATCATCAGGGTCGGCCTCGTCTTTTGACGGGCTATCCGCCGATTCATCTTTCTGCCTGGGGAGGCTTTTGAATTTGAAGCCCCGAACCAGCCCATTCACTCCAAATCCGGCGTTATCCCCAACCTCCCACACCGTCTCAAAGGTTCCAGCGGCATTGGCAATGGATGCACTCAGCGAATTTGCTGCGTAGTTCTCCGGGTCCGCAAACAGGGATATCGCCTGTGTCAACAGGTTGGACTGTAAGAGTGCCTCGCTACCGCCTGGGGGGCTCTGATTAACAAGCTTGATATAGCATTGTAGAACCCGCCGTTGTGCCATCATATCAAGATCTAACAACTGCAAGGCAGGCGTCAACCTCTGCGATATGTCATCGGTAGTCTTCTTCGAAGGTAGCATCTTGAGGAAAATGCTTGTGTTTTGGAGCATGGTAGCAATGCGTTTCGAGACATCCACTGTCAGCAAGCGGCTATTGAATTGGAGGAACGACAGTATACATCCCAAGGCGCACTCCTTGACATGGGTCAAGTAGGACACCTCGAGAATGCTGCGGTGGGCGAAATTGTCTTTGGCTAGAGGCTTTGGCGTTGCATTTTTCCAGAGGATGAGCAGTTGTGACAGGTGAATCTTGACGAAACTGGGCCCCAGAGACATAAGGCCACCTAGCAGTATCCACGCAACCTGGACCTGTGTGGCCGAGACACGAAGCTCAGACTTTCCACTGGATTTGAGCAAATCGGTCGCCATAGAATAGACACGGTTATTGACGTCGAGAGACCCATAGAGCGGGCGCGCCGGGCTGGCGCTAAGGGTCGCAGCCAGTCCATGGGCGAACCCAACGCATCTCCTCGGAGAACTCTTCCCAGAGCCGAGTAAAGACAGTTCCCGACTGAGACTGTTCATGCAAACGGATAAGCAGGGCAAAAGCTGCTGGGGGCAGGCAAGAACGAAGGTCTTCATGCAATGTGACGCATGGACTTGGACACTATAACTTGGATGCTGTAGTACCTGCAGAAGACCATCCCTACAAGCCTCCGCGAAATTATTCGCTGCTGAGCCCAGGGAATCAACGAGCGAAGCAACAGCGCCGAGAGCTGCGATGAGGGTGTGTTTGGTTGGCTCGGACCGTTCCTTCAGCGCTTGTGGGTAGTTCTTGAACACGTCGTTGATGAGCATTTTGGCCGCAGCTATCTGGCCCGACTCCCCTAGGATCCTCCTGCCGATGACAACTTGAAGCACCGTGTCAACAATGCGCCTAGTTATGAGGAGCCTGTACCGGTTATTGGTGATGTTTTGGTGACCCAGGAGTTCAATAGTCAAATTTTCCGCAATTTTCAAGTAATTCTTTTCCACAAATCTTTCCCCTAATCGTTTTATCACTCGTCCATAGCATACCCCGATGGCTGCTCTAGCCCTATTAGTGGTCGACAGACGTACATATTGAGTCGTTAGGGTGCCAAGGATGTCATTCAGCGACAGGGCAAGATCTCGACCCTTCTTGCCACCTGGTGCAGGACTTCCCGGCCGGGAAGAGGGAATATCGTCTTCATCATCAAGGACGGCCCCTGGCTGCATAGACGCCCGCTTGCTTGCTTTTGATTTGGTCTTTTTGAACTTCGGCATAGAACTGGACGTCTCGGAATGGGTTTTAACCATGGCTTCGGCCATACAGTCAGCTGCCGCGTGCCTGACCTGAGAGGAGGCCGAGTCGATGACCTTGAAGATGGCGGCTTTGAGATTTTCGAAGTCGCTCGAATTCTCAAAAAAGGGGGTATATTTCACGAGCGACCTTAGGCACCGACAGGCGCAGACGATGGTTAGAGAGCCTTTGTCAGTCGAGACGGCACTTCGACCCTGTTTCCATATGTCCCTCGCAACGACCTCGTCGAGACTTCCCCGTATCATACCGACTATCTTAGACAGGGCGATGAAGACAGCAGCTCGTAGTCCAGCATGAGTCTGCGATGACTTGAGGACCTTGACAAGTGCGCCACAGACGAGCTGGTGTTGAGGGATGGCGCTGTCGCCGGCGGAAGCATAGACATCTCCCAAGCAGGCGACAGCGGCATGGCGGGCGCGAATATCTGCTTCAGTCTTGGACTTTCCATTAGTGATGATTCCAACCAAGTCGCTAATAGTTTCGAACAGGAGCTTTCTGTCCCCATTTCTAAAAACATGCGCCAATATCTTTCCTAGGTTGTTTCGTATTACTCGACTCGGTGACGGGGACGGTAGGTTGATAATCTGGAAGACCTCCTTCTTGAGGTAGAATTGCTGAGCCGTGCAGTCGTCGGCGTCCAGTCCGTGGACATGCTTGCTCAAGGTTGACACGAAGTTGAGTAGGAATAAGTCTTGTTGTTCGGGGGGCAGCGACTGCAACTTCGCAACATCGAGTTCTGGATTGGATGTTGCCGCAACATAGCTGGTACTGGTGTTGGTGCGCCGCGGTGGTGAGGCCACGTCTTGCGGTGAACCATCTCTGTTCGAACTATCGCCGGATGGGCGATTTGAGGTCGACATGGGAGGTATGGAAAAGAGTAGATCTCGGTCGATCTACCTATGTATATTCTAGGTGTTCAGAAAGAGTCGCGCTAAGCCAGTTAAAATGACATTATCGTAAAAAGAGTCGGGTAACCTAGAGCGCAATGGTTTGGTCAGCTGCCCCTTTCCCCCCTGTGCCTGCTATGATGTGTTGAGATGATTTTGGTTTGGTCGATTTGGACTCGATCCAAGTCAATCAATCACCTCTCAATGTCGGTAAGTGACTAATTAAGCGCATATCTGCATACATACTGTAGCTACCTGGTAGAGTGGGTCAAAGGAGGAACCTGCGCTGTCGAATTAGCATGAGCAGAACCCCACCAGCCCCGCTATATTCTCCCGCTAAGGATTGATAAGAGCTTCCTCGGAGAACCAGCCCCGCAGCACCGATAATTGAATAGATCCTCTTTCACCTTTATGAGTGAGGACGTACCTATCACTATCGATAACGCCGGGCGTTGATAGTTTCGCCAATCTTCATTTGATGCCATCGCGGACTCCAACCGCGATGGGGGTAATATGTTCATCCGGGATTTCTTGTATTGCTTATTTTGTATAAAATACTCTTAGCTCAAGCCGAGCGCTCAGAATGGCGTCCTTCGTCTCTTTCCCGCGTCTCGGCGCATCCGCACGAATATTCCCGTCGTTAATATGCGTACGGTGCCGCCGCTCCTTCTCCTCGAGTACGGCATTCCACAGCGGCCATAATCGGTGGTCAAAGATCAGACACGAAAAAGGCGCCGCTGACCAGAAGAAGACGGCACAGCGGAACACGTTCGCGAAACACCTTACCTTGTATTCCAGGCGTGCGTAGCTCTCGGCCCATAGTCTAAGGAACCCCGACCTTTTTCGATGCCGAAGTCTGACACGGGATACGACAGTCTACGGCCCGGATCCGAACATGAACCCGCAACTGGCATCTGTCATAGCGACCGCGAAGAAAGGTACATGACACATACCTCAGGCATTTATATAGCATACCATAGCCTTAGGACGAACCTTCAACGCGCCTTGCCGGCTTACCCAGAGAGGATTCTTTCGCACTGACTAATGAACGCCTCTCCACACAGCTGGCATGCCGAAAGCCAACATCGACGTGGCCATCGCGCGGGGCCAGGGCAAGTCCTCGACGGGCGGGGGCCTCGAGACCGCGACGCTCGAGGTCATGATGCCGTCGTCCTCTGCCGCCATGGTGATCGACATCGAGTCGGACAACAAGCAGCGGTCGCTGAAGGACCTGCGGGTCATCGTCAAGAAGTACAACGGTAACGTCACACCGACCGCGTTCCTGTTCACGCGCCTTGGGCGCACCGTCCTAATGTCCAAGGGCGAAGGTGCCGCGGCTGGGGACTTCGACGACATCTTCATGCAGGCGGTCGATGCGGGCGCCGAGGACGTCGAGCAGGACGACGACGGAAACGTGGTTCTGTGGACGCAGCCGAACGTCACGCATCAAGTTGCGCAGATGCTGGCCGCTGCTCTTGGGATGGAGATCCACAGCTCCGATATTGTCTACTCGCCCACCTCGGACAAGGTAAAGCTCGACGAGGCCGAGGCGGCGAGCAGCTTGAGTGCCTTGTTGGCAGCCGTACGCGAGTATCCGGATGTCCAGGCGGTTTACGCGAATGTCGAGAAGGGTGATGTGTCCGAAGAGGTATGGAAAACAGTGGAGGAGCACCTAGGTTCGTAGACACGGCCTGTGTGCCCGGCCGTTGTACATTTGAAGCTGTGCCGTATATTGTACAATATAGACGTAGACATAGACGATAGACGATCCTAGTAACGGAGTGGAGCTAAGGTCGTCGAGAATAAGCTAGTGTACATGTGATATCGTAGAACAATCCCTATCCGATTTTCCGCCCCAGAACGCCCCATCCATGCAATTGTACAGCCAGATTTCATGTGGGCCTATGTGAAGAGCCGGCCAGCTGTCGTCGGGCCCAAAGCTAAGGAGAACGCCCGTCCACGTTTCGAGATTCGTGCCCTTCACTTGTCGTCACCCGATGGCGGCGGGGGCGGTTGCTGTCTGGCCTCCTGTTCGAGCCTCCTCTCCCTCAGATACAGCCGCCGGGCGCGCAGCCTCTGAAGCTCAGCGTGGATCTCGTCCTTTTCGAGGGGCACCTTGTTCGCCTGCTCCGGCTTGGGCCAGAAGTCGGGCACCGAGAAGCGCTCGTCGAGGTTCGTGCCGAAGTAGTACATGATGCCGATCGGAAACATGACATACATGCCGAACTGCCGTATATATCAGCTTCGAGGCCCAGATGGGTTATGGAAGAACGCGGGGATGCGATGAGGCTACGGCAGAAAAGTAACAGTATGATACGATGTGGGGATTTTTTCCTTTACCTTAAAAACTTCAAGATTAAGGCCACCCATCTTAAAAGGCAGGTTTGTTTCAAGTAGGAGTCAGTTTGTGCTTGCGAATTGTTGCGACGGCGAGGTTGCAGGGCTTCGTGAATTCGGCGATGAGCTCATAGCAGGTACCGACTTTCTTTCAATTGATGCACAATTTAAGAGCATCTCATTGGTTGATGGTTCCGGAAGCTTAGAGGCATACTATGCAGTTATACCTAAGTATCGGATAGCCTGCTCCCTGCTAAAGGCATACGGGCGATATTACGGCTTATTGCAAGCAGAGCTGCTTACGACCTATGGAATATGAAAAAATCCCAAACTAACAAACGCTATAAGCTTACGCATATTCACATATTGTTGGAGAGAGAGATATTTGATGCAATTAATGCCTTGGTTAGCGATTTTATGAGTACTTTTTGAGCTTCTTCTCCAAAGGAAATTCATCCGTTTATGGAAGCTCTAGCTTTTCATATCGGGTTATGTCAGATTCATAGTGGATGGAATAGGGGATAGGGGTAATTCGACGACCCACAAACCTGTTTATAAATAGTTGTTCAATCCTTAGGCTGCCAAGGATGCCCATTTGTAGTATAGAATCTAGCAGATATTGAACCTATATTTTAGGGTACGTTCTTTTCGTTTCTTGTTATATATGTCTCGTTTCGTAGATTTATTTATAGTATTGGGCACATTCGGCACGCCACGTCCGAAGCCTACGCCTTCACAATGTCCTCCCTTTGTCTTCTGTAAAATGGGAAGTTTCTCCCCACAGTCGGAAAAGACGAATTTAGTGTTTCAGGTCGGCCTTTTGATGACCGATTCTCCATTAATATCTTGAAAGTTAGGAAATTACGTAGGTAGATTTCGTAAATATACCCCTTAACTACCTATATCCAGATTTACTTAGCGCATATGCGTACAGCCCCTGGCGTAGGTGTTTTGTACTTCCTCTTGGCGCCGTTTTGAGTCTTCGTACTGCTTCATAGTTGCTTATTGCAATTCTACACATAGTCCCTGGTTTACTGTTTTCTCGCCTTTAACAGGGTCCGGTGCTACTGCCACGACGAGAATCCTACTCTTTCTGGTAATCTACTGTAGTGCACATACGCTAGGGAGACAAATTTTACCTGCCGAATCCGTGCAACGATGGTAGTATATATCAGGTATTTAAGGCTAGACTAGCCCGGCAGCCTTAGCATTCCTTGGCATCTCCTGTCAATCAATATTATCCATCTGGACACTGGAGTCCGTCATCATTAACATGCGCCTTATAAATACCGAAACGCTGGAACTCGCGGAATTCCATGGTAACGCGATCCCTTCTTATGCCATACTAAGTCACCTTTGGGTGGAAGGGCAAGAGGTTAGCTTTCAGGACTTTACGACTCTGAGCCCCTTAACTACAACCAAATCAGGCTTTCATAAAATCCAGCGCGCCTGTCAGATAGCCATAGAAGATGGCATCGAGTGGATTTGGATCGATACGAATTGCATCGACAAACGCAGTTCGGCCGAGTTGACCGAAGCCATCAATTCAATGTATAACTGGTACAGCGCATCGACAGTCTGTTACGCCTACTTGTGCGACGTTCCCGATCTCGATATGACAGAGGAAGATCCGTTGCATCACTTTCGCAAAAGTAGCTGGTTCCATCGAGGATGGACGCTCCAGGAGCTGATTGCCCCAAGCAAGGTGCTGTTTTATTCCAAGACATGGACCAGGATCGGAGACCGATCCGGTTCTCTAGCTGTTGTGATAACTAGGATTACGGGTATAGATCTATCGGTGATTCGTGGAATTGCGAATTTGCACCAAATCAGCGTCGCGAAAAGGATGTCATGGGCCGCGACACGTCAGACTAGCCGGGTTGAGGACATGGCATATTGCCTGCTCGGAATCTTCGACGTGAACATGCCATTGCTATACGGTGAGGGTCCCAAAGCTTTCATACGCCTGCAAGAAGAAATCATCAGGATCTCAAACGATCATACTATATTCTGCTGGGCTAGAGATTCTGGCGCCGCTCAGAGCTGGACGAGTATGCTTGCCCCTTCCCCTGCAGCATTCCTCAAATCTGGCGACTACGTTGCTATGGATGCGTGGGAGGCTCCGGAGCCATACTCGATGACCAATCTGGGCCTGTCAATCCACCTCCCCGTCCTGTACACTTTGACCCAGATGGTCGTGGTACTCGACGCAGGAGTTTCCCACGGCGACCCTAGTATGCGAGCATGCATTGCCATGCAGCGCACAAACCAAAGGAGGTCGGGCTCAAACATACTAGACCGAAGCCGATTGTTTGGTCGCCCAATACTCCTGTCGAAAGAGGCAACTGACACTAGAGAACGATACCGCCTAATCATTCGATCCAGGTACATTTCCCCTGTGGAAAGCCCATATAGACACCTGCTCCCGATGTTCAAGCACGGAGTGCTGCTATTCGTGGACCCTGCCACTACCAGACTGCTTTCCACCAGCAAGCATGATATGCCGCTCGGCGCTGTAGGGTACGATATCGACACCCACCCCGCCTGGATATTTGACTTCGATGCAGGCATATTGAGATTGCCAGCATTCGAAGGAGGAAGCTCTCTCATAACTTCGGGCCTCATGCGCATCCGCTTTAAATCACCTCAAGCGGCAGATTTCTACCTGTTCTTCGCGGTCATACTGACCCTTGGAGGCAAGGAAGTATGGAACTGCAGAGTCCACCTTGCAGCTGACCTCGATGACATCCTGCTTGCCTTTGAAGAGGAACGTGGTGAAGACGAACGGCCTCCAGACGACCTATTGATACATCAATATTTACGAGTCGAGGCTTGGCAGCAGCACTGCCAGCAGTTGACAGCTCACAGTTCAGATGAATCGTGGTTCGTGTCAATCGGAGGACCCATAAGCAGCCTCCCTGGGACCAACGTTAGAGCAGCTGTGCTTTCAGCTAAAGCGGACACACACCTCCCAGTCCCTTTACAGTTGATCAAAAGTAACAGTACCGATCATAAGGACGACGAGAGTGTAAGGGATAGTGGGGAGGATGAGGATGAGTACTGGGATTCAGAGGAGAAAGATGAAGACGACAAGGAGTTTTCGCAACTCTCGTATGCCTAATTAGCAGCATGACTAACCAAGTGCCTTTCGACGGCGCGCATATCGAGTTAGCCGTTAATATACATCATCGTATACCTAGTGAAGCCCAAGGCGTGGCCTTTTAACCCGCCTGCTTAATCTTCCATGCACCCCCCTAATCTTTAGATCAAGCTGAGCATGGGGTTCAAAGCTTACCATTAAGTCGACCTACCAACTTTGGGGCTCAGGACAGCGTAAGTAGGCATGAAGTGGAAAGAAAGTTCCTTACGCTTGCATAACGTCCTAAACATATGACCATTCCGTCCGGAGGACTTGAGATTCCATCCGAACAGGGTCCCTTTCCCACCTAGCCACGCTAAGTACATAGGATCAAGTTAGCCCTCTGTTGGTCAGCAACAATTGCCACTGGGGCGGTCCGGCAACGGTAGCACGTCAGATTCCGGTTTACATATCATGTATATATTTATATGTATATACGTATATATGGAGTTTCCTGAAGGTTGAGTCGGATCGCTGGTAGGTCATAGAATCCTTCTTTTATTTTGCACATTTGCGCGCCCTGGTGCCTGATAAACCGGGGCGATAACCTGAGCCGACAGTATCCAACATACGGGAAGATTGGGGGTTGGTATTGATGTTGTATTGGTAATTGTTCTAGCGAGCGAGGGCAGCTAGAACATCTAAGCATTTCGAGGCAGTAGACCCTTCGGGCTGAGAATCAATATTTACCGACACCGGCTCCGAACTATTTTTAGGTAGGGCTGTGTGGCTTTAAACGGATAAGGGGTCTCTGTGGCTCGGGTAGACTAGCGTAGTGCCCGACGACGACGATGACAAGAGCAACAACAGTCACTGGACCAATGTTACTAATGCATGGCAATGCAGCGGTAAGGGCAGATCCATTATCTGTGGACATAAGCCAGGCGATTTACTTCTCTGTAGTAGGAGACCCCTTTTACGAATTACAGAGAAAGCTGAGAGTATGGCGAAGTTGCCGATATCGGCCGCCGTGAGACCTAATTGATTATCGCGCACTGATGGAAATCAGCAATACAGTTCGACCTCCATGCAAATATAACTATTCTACCTAATGTCTATCCCAAATCAGCTATCACTCACCGTCCGGGCTATCTCAGCCTCTGAAACCTATGCCTTGCGCCACGCCGTGCTCTGGCCTCAGAAGCCTATGAGTTACGTTCAGCTACCTGAAGATGCAGCTGGTCAGCATTTTGGGGCCTTCGTGTCTTCGGATGACGCCTCTGAGGAACTCGTGAGCATTATATCACTCTTCATCGAGGGGAACGGAAAGGCCCGCTTTCGCAAGTTCGCCACGGCAACTTCTTGGCAAGGCAAGGGCATCGGGTCGGCTTTGCTGGCCTACACGATAGAGGCCGCTGCGAAGAGGGGCGCAAGGAGCATCTGGTGTGACGCTCGCCAGAGCGCGCTCCAATTTTACGAGAGATTTGGGATGAACTCCGAAGGGGAAGTCTTCTTCAAGGGTGAAGTGCCTTATCTCCGCGTGTCGAAGGGGTTGCCTTAGACTACGTGAGAATGTGACCGTGCTGCAACGAAACCAAGTAAGATGAAATAAAGCAGAGCAGGTATATTCCTTCCTACATAGGAAACTCACAAAATGCTCTGACATTTTCTAGATCCACGTGTCAATGTCGTGCATAATCCGGGGTAACAGCCGGCAACCCCATCCGATTTACGAGAACACACTTTTACCTTATTCGAGGAATTTGGCATGCCGGATATTGAAATGTCCCTGAGAACTGCCCCGGTTAGTGTAATGGTGCCGGAAAATGACCGTGTTCTTTCCAAGGAAGTCCGTCAGCATCAGACTTGTAACCCCTTCCTCCGTGTCCTCTAAATTACTCGAAGGAGGGTGACAGTTAGTCCAAGCAAGATTTGGGGATTACGAAGATAGGCATGATTGATCGCTTTACTCTAATGAAGCCGCGGAGGGAGCAGCGACTGGAGACTGGCTCGGTGATCTTCGAGAGTGTCGACGAATAGTGTCCAATCATCACCCTAGAACTCCGCCTGCCGGCTAGACCAACCCCGCCTCCTCCACGCTTCAAGTTTCAACTGTCAGTCAGAAAGCCAATCACGAAGTTCTACGACCCAGCAAGTTAAGAAATGAGGCCCCCATGTGTAATCTGCAGCCCCACAGCCGACGTGAGACTAAGATCCATAACGGCCCAGTTAGCCGGGTATGAGACCCTGACATCACACACTGAAGCATTTGCAACTGAAGAAGGTAATTATTATCTGGTTGACCTCTAAAAGGTCCTAGCTAAAACAAAGAGGGTAATGATGCCTACTTAAATACATGGAAATACAGCTGTAACTGAGAGAAAGCGATACCGGAGGTGGCTGTTAATAGTCCCATACAGTGTGTTGAACTAACTATTGGGCCAAAACCGAGCCATATAGGCGTAGCTTTTGGCTAGGTCTGACAACGGGTGACCACAAGATTCAGAATCCGGTGATCAATTTTAGCCATAAAAGGGGGAGGCGTCTCAATTTGCACGCTCCAGCCACTAAGAGTTTGCCAACGAACTCTCGGCTGTAACACAGCCCAGAAGGTATCGATTCCGTTCTATCTACTGGTGGACGAGTGTATGCTTCTCGGAGCGCTATTCTACTTGATAACGCACGCAACATCCAAAAGACGAGCAGTTACCAAATATAGCTCCCAACTATTGCAGTTCTGACAGAAACCTGCCGGAGCGCCTTACTCGTCCATAGCTCTCAACATCGGCTCTTATTCCTACCAGTCGGCCCTTTATTGACGCTTGGCCACCGCAACGACGATATTCGCAGCCTGCCTTCCTAATACGACCAAAGGTTTACGGTGCCCTGTCTAAGACGGGCAGTGATCACCGCTACTGATTGACTATATATGCTGTCCTTGCGCCAGCATCGATGCTATGAAGTGCTCACATCGGACGTCATCAGTCTAGTACCCGCCGTCGTCATTCTTGACAGCTTCAGTCATGTTTACAGCGCGTGCCTCACTACTCGCCCTCCTCCGACTGTGTTCTGCTGTCACCGCAGCAGACACCGAAGCCTGGAAATCCCGCAATATTTACTTTGCCCTAACGGATCGAATTGCGCGTAACAGCGACGATGAGGGAGGGGGCTCGTGTGGCGATCTCGGTAACTATTGCGGCGGTACCTTTCAAGGCCTTGAGTCTAAGCTCGACTACATCCAGGGGATGGGATTTGACGCCATCTGGATTACACCAGTTGTTGCAAGTAAGACAATCGCCGTTTGACAAGAGTTCATCTTTCATAAACGCTAATACATATTGCGAAAACAGATAGTCCTGGTGGTTATCATGGGTATTGGGCACAAGACCTCTACACCGTCAACTCCAACTACGGAACAGCAGATGACTTGAAAAGCTTGGTCAATGCCGCCCATGACAAGGTGAAAACCGTAACTTCCATTCACTTGATTGAATCGTACTTACCATTTTGAATAGGGCATCTACATCATGGTCGACGTGGTGGCCAACCACATGGGCCTCGGTCCTATTGCAGATAATAGGCCAGAACCCCTGAACCAGGAGAGCTCTTACCATCCGGCTTGCGACATCGACTACTCTAATCAGGGTAGCGTGGAATCCTGCCGAATCGCGGGTCTGCCTGACCTGGATACTGGAAAGGGGGAGATACGAGCGCTCTTGCAGGAGTGGGTCAGCTGGCTCGTCAAGGAGTATGGCTTCGATGGGGTTCGCATTGATACCGTCAAGCACGTTGAGAAGGACTTCTGGCCGGGTTTCTCTTCGGCCGCTGGCGTCTACACCATTGGCGAGGTCTTCGACGGCAACCCTACGTATCTCGCGGGTTATGCCGATACCATGTCGGGCCTGTTGAACTACGCCATCTATTACCCGATGAACAGGTTTTACCAACAGACAGGCTCAAGTCAGGACATGGTAAATATGCATGATCAGGTCACCCAGTTGTTCCCTGACCCCAGTGCTCTTGGCACATTCCTTGACAACCACGACAACGCCCGCTGGTTGAATCAGAAGAACGACGTCTCGCTCCTCAAGAACGCCCTGGCGTATGTCATTCTCTCCAGGGGTATTCCCATCGTGTATTACGGAACCGAGCAAGGATATGCCGGTGGGAATGATCCGGCGAATCGCGAAGATCTCTGGCGAAGCAACTTCAACACTGAGGCAGACCTGTACCAAGCTATCGCGCGGCTGTCAGGGGCAAGATCGGCAGCAGGTGGCCTTGGGGACGACGATCACAGGCACTTGTATGTTGCGGACACTGCCTACGCCTGGAGTCGAGCTGCAGGAAATCTCATCGTCTTCACCACGAATAGCGGGTCTGGGTCATCTGGAGAGCATTGCTTTAACACGCAAGTACCTAACGGTCGCTGGAACAACACTTTAGGCTCGGGTTCTTACACAGCAGATGGGAGTGGTCAAGTTTGTGTGAGCTTCAGCAACGGCGAGCCTGTCGTTCTGCTTGCCTCGTCTTGAAATCTTTTTCTATATACACGACCCCTTATTGAACGTGGGGATCATGCATGCACCACTAACTTGTCTGTTGCTAGTCCAACACGGCAGGAATTTCCAGGACTACACTCATGTATCCTACCTTTACAATTGAGAATATGATCTCTATGACATAATCAAATGTGGCAAAGGGCATAAGGGATCTTCACTCAGTGCTTCTCACATACAGACGATCTGAGTTACTTGAATTGCCAGATCTATTCATATTTACATGAGGTAGGATGGCATTGAGGTATAGTGTTCAGTCCCACGCTACTTAGAAGTTGTTGAGAAGGTTCTTGATCCCCTCCCATGCCTCAAAGCCGCTAGGGATGATTTGCTCAGGAGGTAGCACAAAGCCGTTTCGGCCAGTGTCACGAAGCTCCAAAGCCCAGGCGAACTCACTAGCTCTAGGTTAGCTCCAGTAAGATGTGCAAAGGCGTAGGAGATCAACTTACGCTCCGCTGACGTCCTGAATGTAATCATTCGAGCCGCCATTTGTCTGGTAGATCGTGGAGCAGGTCGGGCCATAGTCAAATGTAGTACCGTACGGCCTCGCAATGGCGCTCGCGACACCCCGCGCTAGGGTCATCTGCTCGTTGATGTTCTCGGCTCTGGCGCTGCATGAGTAGCCATATGGAAGCAGGATCAGCTGGCTATAGCTATGCCAGTCAATGTACAACTTAAGGCCCTGGCCCTTTGCAACGTTATCCACGTGGGTTCGCAGGCCGAGGTTTTCAGGAGTGTCACCACCGGACTGGCCTCTGTAGGTTTCTGAGCTAGGGGAAGTTGAAGAACCGGGTCCAGACCACTGATACGGCCAGTTACGGTTGACATCAGTGCCCACGGCGCTGATGCCTGACCTGGTCTGTCTGTTCTTGCGCCAAAGCCGGTTGGTGGTTTGGGTATAGACGAAGCCTTTCTACATCAGGACAGTATCCTAGCGAAAAGGGGATGGACCTGGTCTTACCATCCGGGTTGACAACTGGGAGGATGTAGAAGTCGTAGCTATCCAAGTACGCCTTCACCGTGGTGTCATTGCCGTAGCCGACAACGAGCTGCCAAGCGATGTACTCGTTTACCTATATTTCCGTTAGTTGCCTTGTTCATTTCTTTCCTCGGGGGGATAACTTACCATGGTAGTGATCCATTCACGGGCGTGGACAGTACCGTGGAAAGTGATGGCAGGCTTCGATCCTTTTCCTCCGCTTCCCCAGAGATGAATGCCTGTGATCGCTCGGCCCTCGAAGGATGTTCCGGCTCGGAAGATCTCGGAGTTGCTTGGGAACGCCTTTTGCAAGTCCGACAAGAAGGTCAGATGGTCATTGTAGGGGTGGTACGCTCTGAACCATGACGGATCTGGTACGGCGGCGGCGGCAACATCGAGCGCTTGAACGGGGCCTGGACTACTGTTAGCGGGAAACCCCATTACAGGACCTAGCTCCCCAATGAACACCTACTCTCGTAAGGAGCTAGCTCTCCTTCCAAAGCAATGTCTGCGCCGATATCGTCGGATATCAGTTCCGAGGCCATGTTGAGTAGCTGGAAGGATTCAATGCTCTCCGGGGGGATGGCGACGTCGAAGTGCTGCGCCGTGCGCATAAGGTGCATGCCGGAGAGATCTTCTAGCTCAGCCTCTACGGCGTCTGCGAACTCGGGTGCGACACGGAAGATCTTGTAGCCATCATAGCTGACTTTGCCTTGTCGGTCGAGTCTAACTGCCCCGGCCAGAGGCGCGGCAAGCAGGAGAGTCCGAAGGAACTTCATGGTGTTCGAGTGCTCCGCGCGATCTTGAGACTACGGTACACGACCAGCGGTATAAGAGCGGGAATAGGCCGCGCCTTTATAGTAAAGGACAGGCGACTGAGGGAAATAAAATAATGTGTAGCTGCAAAACAATCAGGTCACTTCGGTGCCCCCATTCAGTCAGATAAGAACCATTATACTATTTATCATGACCTACCCCGATCCTTCCAATGACTATATGCTGGCATGTCGATACCCTCGTCCCTGCCGCGCCCACCTTCCAAATCGCGGGGTTCGACCCGTGCCTGCGTCTACCCGCTCGAAGCTTATCATTGCCATGTCCCTAGGTCTCCTGGGTCCACCGCGATCGTGTCCGGGGGACCTGCCTATTCAGGAAAATACGCAGGGGTTCCTATGTGGGACACCGATTATAGAGTTACCATCACTGGGCGGGGCCAGGCGATCATTATTAAAGACGGGCAACGAAGACCCTCTCTAAAGGTTGCGTATTCTTGAACTATAACACCCCACGGTAGTAACGACTGGAGTACAGAGCAGTCCACGTACTGCCTCTCATTCGTCCCGACCTGGCCGCCAAACTAGACTTGCCAGAATGCATGGTCGCATGGTATAATTGGATTAGCCGCGTCACATCGTCTCGGCTGTCCTACCTAATGGAATCATTAGGTGATCTGAAGGTCGGCTTCAACTTGTGGGTTTCTGTGTCAGGTGAGTCAGTGATTTTACCTGCTGTCGTGGTCTTCGTTCTGTCGACCTAACCCGAGCTTCCTCATTCACGATACAACCTCCGGTTCTCAGCACATCTTGCCTTCTTGACATACGTAGCATCTAGACCCGGTAGAGCTAGCATCGTCCACCTTGGGTAGCATAGGTGGACTCCATAGATATGCTCGTCTCCTACAGTTGGCCTGCCTCTAGCGGGCAAGCGTGCCGATGATGCCATCAGGGTGGAATTGGGACAGAAAAGGCCTCTCAACTTGACCATCGGCTTGATCAGGATATCTTCTGCTATACCATTTTATAGTTGAAGCAGGTAAGGCCGGTTATAAGTAATACGCGGTTTCTTGCGACGCCCGCTCGGAGGAGTTCTGCTTCGTATCCTGTACTACCAGGTCATCGTTAATTTGAAACAGCAGTTTGGACACTCGAAAAGTCGTGGTACGCCTTGCTGCCTATGCCATGTTTTTCTATTGTCCCACCTGGACAAGCACAAGGTCCGCTGATTTTGGGAGCATTAGGGCGTTCGCATATGCAAGAGTAACCGTTGAGACGGCTAGGGTAGTACTAAGTATATCAAAGTGTCAGGGGCAGTGGTGGTACAGAGTGAAAGACAGGAGAAGCAGCCTAGTAGATAATTCGAAGGGTAGGTGATGAATAGAATGACCATTAATGCCTGGCCCATTCTCCCAACTATTCGCGGGGCAAGCTTCCTCTATATAAACGTACAATCCTTGCCAGTAGGCGACAAGGGACTCAGAAAGGGGGTACCCACAACTTCCCCTGACTGAGAGTCTACTCCCAAGTTTTGAATCTACCGTACGTTATTACTAATTGCCTGCCCCGCTTATCGACATATACGTAGTAAAAGAACGCCAAACGCCCTTGCAAACTTAAGGGGTTGCGGTAACGCTCCACGGCACGCATCAGGTCGCGCTTCACATACCAAATACCTAGGTGCCTGCTACCCGCTAGATAATATTGGAGCCTCGAATTTCATTCACGAGTACTGCCTGATTCGCATGCCAGAGGACTGGAAATACATACTATATATATCATCGCAAACAAGAGGTGTTTGCCACTATATCATATTTATTTGCTGAGACGGCATATGAGTCCCTATTTGTGAGCACTATGCTCCAATAGAGCCGGATATTATCGAGAGCTCGTAACACCCGAGCTGATTAGCAATAAATGCGGGCTCTGGCATAGCGGTAAGTGATAATAAGTACAGGATAATCTGAATAAATACAGTAAAGCCAATAGACGCGAAGCCCATCCTCATGCAAGAACAGTGAAAATCTGGGAGCCGTCCTCGGCACAGGGGGCTGAGACAAGCCGATCTTCGCCAGGAACAATGCACGTGACGTTTCGCTCGCTGTTAGGCGCGAACGTCAGGTCGGTTCCGCTGATATATGGAATCAGTTGTCCGCTGTTCGTCAAGCCGTCTTGCGCCGCCGGTTAGCACTATTAATCATCGTAATAAGGCCGAGTTAATCGACGACTCACCCCCATCAGCGCGACCGCCACACGAAAAGATGGTCACGGTGTCCCCAGCCTGGCGTCTCCCGTCAAAGCTCATACAACCATTCGTCTTGTGTTCTCCATCATCAGCGCGCGACTCATATGAGTTCTGTTCCAGGCAGTAAGACTTACCAAACTACTGATGACCAGAGCGGAGTTCGCAGCGTCGTTGTGTCGCCCGGCAGTGACGATATCGAACTTCTCGTTCGCGGTCCCGCTACACTCCACCAGCGAGACGGGGATCAGGTTCTGCCGGAAGTCCCCGGCCGTCGGATCGACGAATAGACACCGGCCATCGGAAGCTCGGATGCTGACCGAGGTAAACGCGCGAGTCGCCGTGTCGTCGCGCTCGTGGGCTTCCGCCGCAGCGGTAGGCTGCAGAACGCCGCCGGCACCGGATACCGGAGCGGGATCCGTGGGGTTCGGGATCTCGGTGACGGCTGTGCCGGTTGTTGCCGTTCCCGTTAGTGAAGACACAGTGGTAACTGAGGGGGTCTCTGAGGTCAGTTCAGAGGATGAGGTAATCGAGACGATGCTGGAGGGCTGGGGTGGAGATGTGCTCGGTTCATTCGGCTCCTGACCGTTGCCAGGATCGATTATCTCAGGTACACCGTTGAACAGGAACAGTTGATCAAGATTTCCAGAGGCGCATGGCTCGATGCCAACGACGTTATCGGCGACGGTGAAGCACGAGGCTAGATCATTACGGGGTGTGAACGAGCCCGGACCGGCGCCACCAGTATACGGGAAGAGCTGAGAGTCGACGACATCACCGCCTTGACCATGTGAGTTAGCTAGTCATAACATCGAGACCAAGCGATCGCCTACCCCCGTCCGCGCGACCGCCGCACGAAAACAGAAATACTTGACTATCTGCGGCACGGCGAGGGTCGAAGTTGAAACAAGCGCCGGTCTAATCATGAGCTATTAGTTGATAGTCGCGGGATCAAATAATAGAGACTGACCAAAGTGTTCACCACCAGCATGGAGTCTTCGACGTCGTTGTGCCGACCCCTGACGATGATATCCCAACCTTGTCCATCTGTCGAATCGCACTCGGCAACTTGGATGGGCGTGAGATTTGCGCGGAAGTCACCCGAAAGCCTGTCGACGAACAGACACTTCCCATCGAATGTCTGTGAACCTTAGCCATCTACGTCCAGATATGGCTCACACGCCGGCGCTGGAAGCAATACCTTGATCTGGGTCCCCGAGAAGGCCTTAGTAGCCGTATCGTCCCGCCGATGGGCTTCCTCAACAGCGGCCTCGTCCAGTTCTGCCACTGCGCGGCGTGGAAGGGAGGAGAGTTTCACCGGACCTGCCGTAACGACTGCTGCTAATGACACAGCAAGAATATAAGAACACCACTGAATCATTTTCGTCCCTATTATCCTATCTGCTTCGACTAATGAATGGGATTATGTTGACGAAAAGAGTGAATAGAAAAGAATGAAAAGGGCCGTAGTGCCGTCCAGCGGATACGAAAGTCTCGAAGAATTGAAAAGAACGACGAGGGTGAGCACCTCTTAGAAACAAGTAGGACGGCAACATCTAGAAGGCGGCTTTTCTGAGCATCTTATAGCCTCATCTAGGATCATGGTATATGTGCCCTTGCCTGCGCAAGTTCACCATCCAGCCAGTTGAGTAGTTCTCGGCGGCTACAGAAAAACCACCGCGAGCTCGCGAAACTTCCTAATCCAATAGATAACGATGTTTCGACGCAGTTTCAACTTGTTTACCTGCAGGTAACCGGTGGGCTTACTGGTCAATTCATTGAATTCTCCTTTGAATTGGAAGTCGACATCCTTTGTTTCAATCCATGGGGGTTGTAGGTGAAACGGTGCCTGTGAGAGAAACTGCAGATGGGACGACTGACCAATGATAGGGATCGTCGAGATTCCGCGGCGCCTATTCTACCTAGCTGAACGGAGGAGGCACGGGGAAAATTTACTCAGACAAAGTCGGTTTTGTCACCTGAAAGCGACAAGCGCCCCTGATTGGTTAGCTATGAGTTGTATGATGGTAGCTTCAGATATCCAAAGTGTCGCCGTACAAACAGGTAAGTATCCACATACCTATTTATATTGCTATTCTTTTTTTTCCCCTTTACCTGCTTTTTACTGACTATGAACCCTGTGACGCTCGGCACCATAGCGCGGCTGTCAGATACCTATCCCCAGCTTGTGATTTGACGTAAAACCCAGGGGCAGAGAAAGATCTTTCGTCTTACGCTGGTTAGTATGAAGCTTGAAAGATCTTACGATATGTCTCTTTTGCCAGTCATCACATGCGACAACTCAGCCGCAGCATCCCCTGATGCAGTCCTCGCGTAGGACCTCTGTAACCTCGAGAATTTTCCTGTCCAAGGGGGTTATCGTCTCTATCCAGCTGCCAACCTCAAGAAGGGAGCTCGCTGTAAGTAGGTAGTTGCCTAACCCGGTCGGTCCCGAATCGGTCTCTAGGTATCCCCCCCCCCCTATAGGCCGTGGTTAGTGAGTGGGCTACGAAGAGTCGCCGCATGCGCACCTTAGGTAGGTCATATCGGCGGTGGGTGCTTTAATGTGCGGTAATGTAAAGGCTCCGGGTTTTAGAAGCCATTCTTTCTGTTAGACCCGCGAGGAGTTCTGGGCTTTTCTAAGTTTACCCGTCTCTGTAAGTAGGTTGTGTTAGAGCGGATCAGATCATGAAAGCTCCTATTGTTGCAGACCAGATTAGCTAAAGCCCGAGTACGCAACACGGCAACTACTCTCCGTGCAATACCTAAGACATTCCGGGACGGAATCCTTCTGGCTGTCAAGACGTGCGATTAGTCTGGACGGCAAGGGCACACGCACGAGAATCAATACTGACTCATTTCCTGTAATACATTTAATATGAAATTTAATTTATGATATTCCGTCCCACTAACTGACTAGTCGTGGGGCCGCCGTGATCTTGCCGCGCCAGCGGGCGATCACAGCTCCTAGTAACCCTCCAGGCGACGATCCCCCTCCGCCCGATTACCCTCTTTAGCGTATCCCAGACCCCGTCTTCCCCCCAGTCCAGGTCGTCCATATTCAGATGCCTGTTGTAGCTCCACACCTCCCTGAACCTCAGTCCGTCGAGGCCCTTGTTCTCCAGATAGGGGGCCAGCCACACGGCCGAGCGGGGCGCTATGAGGTACGTGCCGTTGGGCTCCTTGAGGTATTCGAGACTCCTGCGATCCGCTGGGATGTCGCAGGTCGCGATGCGGCCCAGGTGTTCTAGGAGGGCGGGGCCTTGCATGCCTGGCACGTCTTCAGTTCGTAAGACGGAGTTCTTGCCGTCCAAGAGCCAGATTGGCGGCATGTACGTCTTCCACCATACGGCCCGCGTAGCGTCCGGCTGGTTGCTCATGAAGACCTGCGTGGGGACGACACCCCCCTGGTGATAGATGCCCATGAGGAGCCCTAGGACGCCGTTGAAGGCGATCCAGGCACCTAACCAGATCTTCATCCGCTTGGGATCTTTTGGAAGCTGGATCGATGATAACAGGAGCGGTATCGTAGGCTGCAGAAATCGAGCTTCTTGGTGCTGAAAGATGGATAGGACGAATATGCCGGAGATCGCCGAATAGAGCCTAAGGGAGCGCTGGCAGTGGGTGAAGATGAGAATGGCAGCGGGTCCTATGAGGAGCGGAATGTTGACCAGCAAGTGTTGGTACCACGGGTGTAACCCGTGCGCGGCCAGGTTCGAGGGTGAGATATTGTATCTGACGTTGTTCCAGGGCGTGATGACGGGGTGGTGTATTAAGTCGGACCAGGTGATGGAATGCGACGCGTAGAAGGAGGTATCGAGAGCAATAGCGATTAGTACGGTAAGTAAGGCAGAAGCTGCCATGAAAATAAGCGACAAAGGTCTATGGCAAAGAGTCTCCTATTAGCAAGCTAGACGACCTAGCGCAAGCGGGGATGAGCAACGAGGGTTGGCTTAACTTACTTGTTTATAAAATGGGGTATCAGGCGAAATCCGGGGATTAGCAAGAAGGCAGGAAATGTGATCCTATTGAAGACGCCAAAAACAGCGACGATACCCAGTATGGTAGACGCCATCACAGAAGCGCTCTGCCTTGTCTCGAGAATGCGCTCGATCAGGACGAGACTCCAGGCGACGACGAGGGTCTCGACGGAGTTGGAGAAGGTATGGGTCTGAAAGGTCCAGGTGACGTAGGATGAAGCGACGAGCAGAACGGCGACGGGACGGTGTCGGGACGACTGGACGAGTTCGTGGATAGCCCAATCTTCCAATACGAAGCTCAGGGCGAACATGAGCACCCTCAAGGTATAGAAAACGGCGATAGGCGGGACCTCGCCGTCATTACCGTTGCCAACCCACAGCCATCGCAGAAGGAGCATGGGCAGGCCATAGACGGGCCACAAAGGGAAAACGCTTCGGATAGGGTTCTCGCTCGTGAACTCCCAGGTCAGACGGACCGGATAACTGAAGATCTGGCCGGCGATGGCCTCGGGCCCTTGGAAGTTCTCATCGGGGTGGAGATAGCTCGGCGACAGGGCGAACCACAGCCGCACTATCACCAGAAATAAGTAGGTTCGTCGCCACATAATCTTCTCTTCCAACCAAATCTGTTATCCATGGAAAGTTGCATAGAAAAGGATCGGCCGACGTGGGGTGCACGCTGTCTTGGTGCAGCTGCGACGACGAGGAGAATATAATTATATGTGAAGCTATATGCTTGCCCGTTTGTCTGAATGTATGACGGAGCCAACGACAACAAGAAGCGGAAGATGATTAAAGAAGGTAGATAAGGCGAAAACACGAGAGCGCTCGATCTCAGACAGCGCGCGAACAATGCGACAATGCGAAAAGTATGCGAAATGGAGCTGGGAGACCCCGCGCGGGTGAGACGATATTGGTATTACGGAACAGCTCCCTCAATCTATATTCACGAAGTAAGCCATGTAATAAAACAGCACAGGAAAATGGAAGCCATCCAACAAGAATCTGCCCTGGGTTGATTACATGATTATCATGCAGAGGCAGATAAGAAGACACAAGAGAAACAGACAAGGGTGGGCAGAAAGAAGTCAGGATGACTGGCACAAGAAATTTGTTATGTTGGGACAAATGGCCATTACGGAATCCGGTAATCGCTCGTAGACGGTTGGAGACCAAAAAGCGTGTTTACCTATCCGGAATCCGGTTTCTTCATTTTTTCATTTCTCATTTTTTCTTATTTCGTAATTTCGTAATTTCGTTCCTTTCCGGGGAAGTACCAGACCGCAAGCAATCACCTGCAATGTGCATCCAAGCTGCCGAAAAGCTTGTTATCGCCCTAGTCCAGTACGGAATAGGTTAGACACGAGGATCGGAGCTTCTGGTGTCCGCCCCCAGTCGCCAAGGATAACGCGACTGAAAGGTCATGTTGGAATTGGCCGTATGCGACCCCTTTACCGCTTTACCGGGGGAATGTTTATACAAGACACGTTTTCGTCCGAATGGAACGGCATGCGATGCGAGCCGCGGAGCGACGAGATCCTGTAATACGTATTACCATTTAAATGCCTTAGGTAGAGGGTATGAAGCTTCCGCTACTAGCATACATGTAGGCCGAGCCAGAATAGCAATCCCCCAAATACAATATTCACACCTAGGTGCATGCCCAGACTCCACGCCATGCTGTACAGGTACTTCGGGGAGAACACTGTCCAGATGAATAGATGCGTACGGAGCGCCGTGCACGCAATCATAACGGCCACGAGGCTGGCCGCCGTGAACACCGTCAACAGCCCCACATGCTGCTTCCATACCTCCCAAGCCTCTCCTTCGCCAAGGCCCTGGACCGCTGTTTTCTCCCGTTCCTCTGCCTTTACGCCCCCGTTTTCGCGCCGCGTAGCCGCTTCCGCTGCCGCTGAATTTCTGATCTCGAGCAGCATAAGATGCCCCGCGCTCGTCCACCACACACTCGCAGCCCAATTACTGACAAAGATCAAAGCCCCGACGGACGCGACGCTGAAATCGCTGATGCCGTTGTAGGCGCTTGACAGGTCGACGCCTGACATGGCGTTGTTGCCGCCCATCGCGAAGAAGCTCGCGAATTGCAACAGGAGGGTTGTTATCGACACCTCCATGGTATTTAATCTCAGTGAGCCCAGAAGGGCGCAGACCACTTGGAATAGCAAGAAGAGTGGGACATTGGTCGTTCGAGATTGAGTAAGAAGGAAGAGAGTTAGCACGTGGTGTAGGGTGCTCATGGCTGTTGAAGTTGTCTCAGCATTGAATGATTCCAGATCGAGAAACAGAGCAAGATGAAAGGGGACAGATTCACACGGGAATCTTGAGCTGATGCTCACCTTGTTTCCGATTAGGGGCCCAGGCCGGGCGGATAATCAACAGCCCCACTGGCCAGAGCGCGGTAAGACCTAACCCGATGAATACAGCCCTGGCTCTGGTTACCAAATCTGGACCGCCTTCAAAAACGAAGACGTCGACGAGCCTTCGTGCGAACCCGACCACTAGCTCCGGGGCGTCTTCCATGGTGAAAGCAAGCTTAAAGGACAGCGCTAGCAGCAGAAGGCCCGATACAAGCGACCCGGAGATAAGCATGGGAATCCCGGTGCTCAAGGCGCCGAACAGTTGCCCGGCGATGAGAGAGTAGCTCAGGATGACGAGACACCAGAGCAGTGTGGGGTGCGGCGTTAGAAACATGGTGACGATGTCTGGCTCCCCTGCGAACTTCTGACCAGTCTGGTTCCAGGCTCTTATGATCCGGAAGGTCGTCATTGCCGCTAGAATTACCGGCAATGGCATGCGGACCGTGTCTGAGAGCCGAGATGCAAACCTGGCTCCGCGTTAGCTGTGGGAGCCCGGCAACGGAAACGGCGAAAGGAGGCATCGCCATTGGATACCTTTTGAAACCGAGTAGCATGAGCCAGGCTGAAGTAGTCCAGTACCAGAAGTGGTGTTCTTCCTCGACATAGCTGCTAGCAAACATCATAATTCCGTATAAGATCGTGATAAGGCTGAACGGCACCCAGCTGCCGGCTGCGGCTTGGGGGGATAGTACAACTGCAACCATGGCTGCCCCGAGGGCTATCGTAGCTGCTATCGCACCCGTGACCAACCTGTTCATGTCGTAGTTGCTAGCCATGCTACTCATCAAACTCTGGGCCTTGTTTAGCCACTGTAGCCCGTTAGCACAGTGTACCAGGAGCACAAGCTTGGGTGAAGCTTTGAACCTTGAAAACATCTGAAGTTCGATCATGCCAGCTACCCGGGGAGTCACGCGATTCATCCTCAACCGCAGCCGCCGCAGTATCTTCGATAATGGCCCATTCGGCTGCCAATTCTCCCGCGGACGAAGGAAGTCGAGAGCATTGTCTACTCTGCAATCGACAGCCAGACACGGTGCTGCCAAACGCAGCTGCGATGATGTCAAAAATCTGCACCGCGTTCTGTGTAAGGAGGTGGAGTTGATCCTCCCCTAACGCGACTTAGCAGATGCCACCTAATCTCCCTAACCAGACGACTCACTGTGCGGCCAAAGAGGTAGGAAGTCCGGTATAAAGGCCCCGAGGTTATTCTTGGGGATCGGGAATCCGAGTAGAGCGCTGAGAGTCGGAGCGAGATCCGATTGTTCGACGACATCGTAATATTGAAATCCTTCAGCAAAATCTGCCGGGGCCTTCACGCCCTTCGAGATGGCCTTCAACTTGGGCGATATGAAAACCAAAGCGGCTGACGTTTCTCCAGGAGATGAAGCGCCATGATTGCCGGCATCGTTCATACCGTGGTCCCCGGCTACTACGAGGAGGGCCGACTCGAGATGGGCCTGCGTCTCCATGGCCTCATATATCTCTCGAACGATGCCGTCCATTTCGCGCTGTTTGGGAATCATATTTGGGCCTCTCGGACCGGTTTTGTGACCAATATGATCGAGGCCCAGATAATGCAGAACCATGGTATTCCAATCATCGTTGCGCAACTCGTCGGCGATGTGCCTCGTGACATTGTTGTCAACCTCGGTGAAGTCGGAGACGAAGAAGCTCGAGGTGCCGTCGGCCCGGTCGAAGGTGCCGGGGAACAGCTTCAACCAGGTGTCGTCGCCGTACATGACCAGCTTCCCGGTCCCCTTGGCCTTCATCTGGGCCAGCCAGGTGTCCTGGGCGGCCAGGGTGGAGGAGGTATCGGCTTCGTCGAAACTCAGTATGGCGTCGAGGAACGAAGGCGTGGAGCCGGTGGTGATGGCTTTGATGCGCGGCATGGTGATGGTCGGAGACGTGGCATGGGCCGTGAAGGGTATGGCGACGCCATTGGCGATCAGCCTGGCGGTTGGAAGGTAAAGCTGTCAGCGAGGCATTGGAACATGAGCGATTGATTTACGATTGTGTGCTTACTGTTGCGTATATTCGAAGCCGGAGCCATCGAGATATACGAAGTCGCTGTCCTCCCCAGTTAGCAGCCGAATTCTGTCCCCGTTGCGACTCGACAAGGCAGAGAGGTAAGATCACACCTGCGCAGGGCATCAACGACCATGAAAATGACATGGTCGAAAGGCGGCTTGGGAGGCGACCCAGATGCCGCCACAGACTGGTATTCGGCCAGCCCCGGCAAGAAGGGCTTGTAAGGAAAGAAGCCCGTCGCAAAGATGAGGATGGCGGCGGGTATCAGCAAATTGGCTACGACCAGGAGAGTAGTCGAGGCGGATAAAAAGAAGCCGCGTCCATGTCCATGTCCATGTGGGCGGTGCATATCCACCACCGCATCTGTTTATCGCGAAGAAGGTATTTTGTTGTTTGCGATCATGAATTGACCATGTGTTTAAGGAGGAATTGCGTCCATCACAATCTTTTAGGCAGTGCTAACTAAGTGTCCCTTGTAGACGGCGCGCGACAAGATCTCGCGAGCCCGAGCTGTTCGTTCCAATCGCGTGGAGCCACATGCAGGCTTAACAAGTGGACACCCCGCTGGCCCGATCTTTAGCGGGCACTTTTTGCGTGCTGCCAGGGGCTCCCTAGTTGACGTCAAATAGCCTACTATGTAAGTTAGCGCCTAGACGAGCACCGGAGGTTTGCACGTAGTACACTACCGAGTACTGTAGAACTTCACCCGAACTATCGGGCTCGGGCTCGGCCCTGCACCTCCACTTGCTTTCTCTACCTAAACCTACACGGAGTTATGGTTGCACGTGAAGTCCAAGCTCTACAACCCCTCCAACATGTATAACTAACTCAAGTCATCCTTCTTACCTAGCTAAATAGAGAGATTAAATGTTCTGATTGACCAAGTTATCCGTACGCGCATTATTAATAGCCCTTTCTCTTCCCAAGCCACTTTTACCGGAAGGAAGGACAAGTAAATCCTTAGCCTTAGTAGGGGAACGAACCACGATGCCTACCTCCTCCGCTGGGGATCCCCGTAATGATGGTGGCAGTGTCAATGGTCCTGAGAACGGGAGTGGCAACCCATTCATCCGCTTCAAGAACCACGTCGACGACAACATCCAGCGCGGCTTTGACACTTGGACTTCCTTCTTCTGGACCCTCCCAACTACGCTGGACTCACACTTACGCCGCCAGGCCGATTCATCATCCGCGGCACCAGCTATAACTCGGGATATGTCGCCAACGGCTCCTAGAGGCTCCGGTATCATCCCTAATCCAGATCGCGATGAGGACGGAGGTAGTTCAGAATCGGCCACCGACCTAGACGGCGTCTACAACTGGGCCGTCCACTCCCCTTACTCCCCACTCAACCTGCAACACCTACGACAGCCCGTACCGCGGGACACCCCGCACTACTTCCACATCTCCTTCACATTTCCTCCGTGGTCCTCCTCTTCCTCGTCCTCCTCTCCCTCGTCGTCATCGCCGTCTTCGGATCCGCAGTTCACCTTCCGAGACGCATTCGAGGACCTCCTATTCGTAAGTGCCGGATACCCCCTGCCGGACTTGAACGGGCGCCTGTTCGGCAGAGCCTTCGAAGAGTTCTCCGGCTGGCGTCTCTTCCGGCCCCCGGGCGAAAGGGGCCTGCACGTCGCCGACTGGACGACCAAGCTGGGTCACCTGGGATTGTGGCATTCGTACTTCCCGCGTCTCGCCGTCCCGGAACCCGAGCGACATGAATGGGGATTGTGGCGCGACCCTTGGTTTGCGGCCCGCCGCCGCTGGCTCCAAGCCGAGAGTAGCGCCGACGGCAGTGGGTTGAAGTTGATGTTTAAGCCGTCGAAGGACGAGCTCGGAGGCTGGGATAAGGTCTGGGACTGGGGATGGAACGGAAAGGCGTCGAACCAGTGGCCGAGATACGCGTTGGGCGACGAAGAAGAAGCACCCCCGGAGCGGAACACCGCAATGCCTTCCGGCGAAGGCGTCACAGTACCACCACCGCAACAACCCGAGACGGAAGAGGACCTCTACTCTACTGCCGCCGCGGTCGCCGTCCCCGGAGGATACCAGCAGCCGAATGCCGTCATCACCTCCGCGAACAGGACCACAGCCGCGGCAGCAGATCAACAACCGATGAACTCGGAGACCACCGAGACGACCGAGAACCCCGACGGCGGCAGGACCATCCGGACGGTCCGCCGCCACGAGGACAGGGTGAGCGGGCGCACCGAGGTCGCTACCACGACCGAGCGCTACGACGCCGACGGCAACCTCGTTTCGCGCAGCAAGTCGACGACGAGCACGCGGACGTGGTCTGGTGCTCCTGGATCCGTCGAGGGGCGATGGGACGGTCCTGTTCGACGACTCGACTTCTGGATGGGTGGCAATAGAGAGGACGAGAGGACTTCCCATGATGGCGCTGAGGCTAAGGCGACGTCGGCGAAGAGCGGGCAGCAGAAAGGTGGCTGGTTTTGGCGTTGAACCGCACGACGCTTGAGACTCACTCCTGAATAAGTAACCGTTGGCTTCGTGGTGCATTATCTTTTTGGGGGACTATTAAGTAGCTATATCAAACTTGAAGTATGTAGCAGATACTCCACTCAGATTGAACATAGTATCGATATTCATCGTATCACTCCATGCACACCTCGTTCGGAGCCTTAGCCCGCCTGAGCAGTCCTCCTGTTGAAGCGCCAGCTAATCACAGAAAACTTCTTAAACTTGGAGATTCACTAACTCAGCTACTACCAGTAGGCGCTGAGTGGGCAAACCTCCAAGCAATACTATCTTCTAACCTTAACTTGCTTGTCTCCCATTACGAACGCCGAGCCTGAGCCTTCTTCTTCCGTACCATCCGCTTCCTGGCAATGATCTTCTGCTTCAGGGGATCCTGTGCGGAATCTCCCTCGCTTTTGCCATTATTACCCTCACTCTTTTCCTCCGCATCACTTATCCTCTTCCCCTTCTTCGTCTGCCTCTTCCCCTTGGACACCGCGAAGTCCTTACCCTTCGGCAGGCCCTTCCCCTTTCCCTTCCGCTTCCCCGTCCCTTCCTCTTCTTCTTCGTCTGACGCCTTCTCCTCCTCCTCATCTTGCTCCTGCTTCCTGGTCCTGGCCTTCTCCTGCTGCTCCCTGCGCCTGTTCACGACCTGCGCGTTCTCGATGGCGAACTCGACGATCAGCCTCTGCGGCTTGCCGCTGCTCGCGCTCTTCAGCGCATGGCCGTTGAGCCACCGCAGCCCCATGAGCGCCCACCGATGCGACGTATACTCGATGAAGCCGTACCCGCGGCTCCGGCCGGCGGCGTCGCCCTCGGGCACCTTGCTGCCCTGCCTGTTCTCGAACACGACCTTTGCCTGCTTCACCACGCCCTTCCCCTTCTCCTTGCGCCTGCGCTCGGCCTCCCGGTCCTCCTCGCCACCCCGCGTCTTCTCCTCCTGGCTCAGCGGCTGGCGACGGCCCTCCTTCGCGTCCTTGGCGAACTCGACGATGGCCTGTCGCGCTAACTGCTTGAGGGCCTTGGAGTCCACGTCGCGCGGTATGTTGCGCACTGCGAGCCTCGTAAGACTCAGGTGGAGGCTCGGGTTAGTCTGGATGAGCTTCTTCCGCTGCGCGGCGCTGTCCTCGCGGGTCTTGACCTCGGCAGGAGACAGCATGTTATACAAGGGAGAGTTCTGGGGGATGGTGCCCTCCGAGAGGAGGTACAGCCGGCGCTTGTCCTTGTTCCTGCCCTCACGTGCAGCGGCTCCTGTCTCGGCAAGCCGTGTCGCCTCGTCCTTGCTGACGGCTTGCGAGACCTGGAGGATACGCCCTTCGATGGTATACTTTCCCTCCGAATCTGCCATCTCATCCTGCAGTATGGAAGGCTTCTTCGCCGAGACTGGCAGCTGCCGTGGGCGCGGAGCTCCTTTCAGGCAGGCCTTCGAATCAGCCTCGGTGACAAAGCAGACGAATCCCGTGCCAGCTGGCCGATCAGTAGCACGATCAACCACCACGCGGGCGTAGCGGATACGGCCGAACTGTTCGAAATGACTTTTGAGCTGCTCGTCGGTGGTCGTGAAGGGCAGATTGCGGATGAAGAGCGTACTGCGGTTGTCAGTATTAAGCGGTTTCGCGGGAACGGAGGAGGCGCCATTTTGTTCCGCCTCTTGCACTTCGTCGGACTCGCCATCCGCCTCGTCTTCGGCATTGCTATCCTCGTCTTCCATGTTTTGCATATGGTTCTTCATGAAGTTCTTCAAGTCATCGTCCATGTCATCGTCGTCGTCCTTTTCCTTTTCTCCTTGATCATCATCTTCGCCACTCGAGGTGTCATCCTCCTTCCCCTGTGAAGTCTGGCTCGTCTCTGCGGCTTGGGTATCCTTCTGTTGCAGCTGTTCCCACCGCTTCTTGTCGACAGCCCAATCGACAGCCAAGGTTCTCCCGTCGACTACCTTGCCATTGACAGAATCCATGGCATTCTGGGCATTCTTGTGTCCACGGATGGTGACGAAGCCGAAACCCGCCAGCTTGCCCTTCGACTGTGGGAGGTCGGCAAACTTGACTTTGCCATAACTTCGAAATAGGGCCGCCAGCTGGTCCGAGGTTTTGATGCTCCAAGGTAGGTTCCGTACGATCAGCTTAGGCGCCTTTCGAGCCTCGGCAAGGGCGGCCTGTCTCTCTTGCTTCTTTGCGACAGCTTCTACGGCTGCAGCACCTTGACGGTGACGGTGCTCGGCGATCTCGAGGAGCAGCGGGCGCCCGTCCAGCTTTACCTTCTGCAGCTTATCCTTGGCATCTTTTGCATCGTCGGCATCAGTGAATGTGACGAATCCGTAGCCCCTCGACGTCTTGGTCTTAGGATCGAGAATTACGGTGGCATGCTTAACAGGGAAGTGTTGCGAAAAGAATTCGGTCAAACTGTCGGCCGTCGCGGTAGGCGGTAAAGATCGCACGAAGAGGGTTCTGCTTGCTTCGACCCGAGCTTTCTTTGACGGGTGTCCATGACCCTGGTCCTGATCATGTCCATGTTCATGTCCGGCAGCAGGTTCGCCGTCCTGTGTCTGCACCTCTGAAGGAACTGTCGGCTCTGCGGGCTGCGTCCTGCGCCTCTTGCTTCCCATTGTGACAAGCGTTTTGATACTTATCAGCCCGGAGCTTTGGTAAAGGCAGAGTCGTGCTGCTGAGCCCCCGGTGTCTTTTGACTTGTCGAGGATGAAGGTATCAAACGGTTGAATCTGCTTCTTCAGGTACCGTGCCTACTTGCACCTTGACTGCAGGGCCGAGGAAAAAAAGTAAAGTGGAACTAGAGTAGTGATAAGACACTGATAAGACACTGATAGGGGGTCTAGGCCTCCCCCACCATGGAAGCCACTTTTCTGTGCTTGACCCCCTAGTGAACGTGACTAAGGCACTAGTGGTTGCCCCAGCAGCGGTGTCTGCAGAACAGCTTAGCGGGGTAAATGCCCTGACAAGCCCCCCAACTAGCGTGATCCCTCAATCGTAGAGATTACCTAAGTATGCGGCTTATCAACGGAATTGGCCGCGCGATCCCAAAAGTACACAAAACATCCCTCTACGAAATAATGCGATGCGCGTCATTGTCATTGTCTATTCCGGACACTCAGCCCACAACTAAGAAAACCTAACGTTGAATAGGCTGTCGTCGACTTCGAGCCGAGATCCATCTGCCTTCTCCCTTTTGGGGATATGACACGGTGTCGCTACGGTCTATCTTTACACCAGATTCACCCGTCACGATTGTTTACTTGAGATCCGACGATTGTCCTTTCGAACTCACCGGTGTCGATGCGCCTCATCAACCGTAGCATTTCCTCCATACTATTAATACCACGAGCAGATACAAAACGGTAGTTTGTTTCTGTATATATACCGTTAAATCCGTATTTTAGTCATACACAGTCAGCTTCAAGACACAATGCCAGCCAAAGTATCCTCACGATCAACGCGCGCGGCAGCTACTGTCTCACATAAAGCATCTTCCAACGTTGATATTCCCGAAGAGGCGCCAGAAAGTGCCCTGCGATCCCAGATATGCGCCATATTCCGCGACGCTCAGAAGACGACCGCCACCCATCGAAAGCTTGTCGTCACTCTCCGCAAGGTCCATGAGACCTGCTGTTATGAGCCTACGCGCCCCAACAAGTCCACATCGTCGCCGTCCAAGACCGACTTCGGCGAGGATCACTTCAACAATGAATTCACCCGCTGTGTCCTGAGAGTCATGCCTGTCAAAAAGAGCGAAGGCGCCGGCGACAAGGTCATCCGCTTTGTCGGGTTGTTCCTGCGATATGCTAACGACAAAGACAACGAGCTGCTTGGCGAGGACGACGTCGATGCCAGTACCATGCCCGAGACACCTAGCACTCGCCTTACCACTCATGTCATGGAGACCATCCTCCCCCTGCTTACTGCCAAGGACAAGTTCGTCCGATTCAGGTCCACCCAGTTGATATCTCATATCATCAACTCGCTCGACGCCATCGACGATGATCTCTTTCAGAAGCTGCGACTCGGTCTTCTCAAGAGGATACGCGACAAGGAGGCAATGGTTCGGGCACAGGCTGTTCTAGGCCTCGGCCGATTGGCCGGTAATCAGGTCGAGGGCATGGTCAACTCGGACGACAGCGATGATAATGCCGAGACGGGACTGCTCGAGAAACTCCTCGAGGTCCTACAGAATGACCCGAGCGCCGACGTGAGGAGGTCGCTTCTTGTGAACTTGCCCATCCTGCCTAACACTCTCCCCTACCTCCTCGAGAGAGCTAGAGACCAGGATGCAGGTACGCGCCGTGCTGTCTACTCCAAGCTTCTCCCTGCCTTGGGCGACTTCCGCCACTTGTCGCTATCCATGCGTGAGAAGCTCCTGCGCTGGGGTCTCAGGGACAGAGATGAGAATGTTCGGAAAGCTGCCGGCAGGCTTTTCCGCGAGCGATGGATTGAGGATTGCGCCGGAGTCGATCAGCCTGTAGATGGTGAGAAGCCAGCCGAAAACGCAGCACCCAGCTTCGATGGACTCCTGGAACTACTTGAGCGTATCGATGTCCTTAACTCCGGCGTGGAAAACGGGGTGGCCCTGGAAGCCATGAAGGGTTTCTGGGAGGGACGGCCGGATTACCGCGAGGCCGTCACCTTTGACGACAATTTCTGGGAGACGCTGACTGCCGAATCTGTCTTTATGGCTCGAAGCTTCAATGAATTCTGCCGCACCGAAGGCAACCGGAAGTACGAATCCTTGGTGGAAGAAAAACTTCCGGAGGTTACTAAACTGGCCTTCTTCCTTGAGCGCTACCTGAATGTCCTGATTGAGGCCATCAAGAGGGTTAACAGCCAGGCCAGCCAGGAGGACGATGAGGAAGAAGAGGACACTGTTGAACAGGAATTCATCGTCGAGCAACTGCTCCATATCATTCTCACCCTGGACTACTCTGACGAGGTCGGGCGACGTAAGATGTTTTCCCTGCTTCGACAAAGTCTTTCCAACCCGGAACTCCCGGATGAGATTACTAAACTTACGGTCGAGGCCCTCCGTGATATATGCGCCCCGGATGCCGCTGGCGAGAAGGAATTCTGCAGCATCGTCCTCGAAGCTGTGGCAGACGTGCATGACACCTTGGTTGACGAGCCGCCCGAAGGTGATGCCGATGATAACGAAAGCTTCCACTCCGCTCGTTCCGAAGTGAGCGGTGACAGCACGCCGCCTAATAATGGCAAGCGTGGCAAGGAGGCGAACATGAGCGAGGAGGAGGCTCGCGAAAAAGCCATCAAGGAGATCATGGTCAACATGAAGTGCCTGCACATCGTGCAGTGCATGCTCACGCACGTCGAGGGCAGCCTGCAGCAAAACGACCACTTGGTCTCGATGCTCAACAACCTCGTCGTGCCGGCCGTCCGCAGCCACGAGGCGCCGGTCCGGGAGCGCGGGCTCGTCTGTCTCGGCCTGTGCTCGCTTCTCGACCGCTCGCTCGCCGAGGAGAACCTGAGCCTGTTCATGCACTTCTTCAGTAAGGGACACGCAGCCCTGCAGATCACGGCTTTGCAGATCCTGACCGACATCCTCAACGTGCACGGCGCACAGCTGCTGTCGTCGAACCCAACTCTCCTTAAAGTCTATACGCGCGCCCTGCGCTCCAGCCACAGCTCGAGGAACCCGCCCGAGGTCCAGGCCGCCGCCACCCTCGCCGTGTCCAAGCTTCTGCTCGGCCGCATCGTCACCGACCCCGACGTCTCGGCCGAGCTGCTCAAGACACTCGTCGTGGCCTACTTCGACCCGGCGACCAACGGCAACCAGGGCGTCCGCCAGGCTCTCAACTACTTCCTGCCCGTGTTCTGCTTCTCCCGTGCCGAGAACCAGGACCTGATGCGCCGCGTGGCCCTCGACGCCCTGCACGCGCTCTATAACGTGAGGGAGGGGCTCGAGGACGATGACGAGGTTGATGTCAACGACGAGATGGCCACGCTGAACGCCATCGGCGCCTGTCTCGTTGACTGGACGGATCCGCGCAAGTGCTATGTCCCCGGTGTCGCCATGGACCCGGCGGAGAAGAAGAATGTCAACTGCGACGTGCATCTCGACTTTGCAAGCGATATCCTCGAGAAGCTGACCAGTAACTTCAGCAGTAGGCCTTCGCTTTTTCCTCTTCCGTCTACTGTTCCTTAGTTTATTCGTTTTGTTCGCATGCTAATAGATAACTCAACAGAGGAGGAAAAGAAAACCATAGCCCCGCTCCTCGGTAAGCTGTACATCTCGCCCACATCGTCCGAGGACAAGATCCGCGCGCTGTACGAGGACGTATCCGCCGCCGTCGAGGAGAACCTGCTCTCGGACGCGACGAGCAGGAACGCGCTGTACAAGATCCACGTCAGCCTCGGCAAGATCGTCAACAACCTCGACAGCAACCAGCAGGCGGACAAGATGTCGGCGGCCGGGTCGACCACGTCGCGGCGCAGCGTCAGCAGGAGCGTCTCGGCCGCGCCGTCGTCGGTGAGGGGCGATGACGATGACAACAATGACGACGACGAAGATGACGATAACAGGACGGTGACGGGCGACACGACCGTCGTGCCGCGTCAGCCGGAGCGCATCAATGAGGAGGAGGAACCCGATGACGGCGAAGGGGATGGGGATGGTGATACGGTCATGCAGCAACAATCGCTCGTCGACGAGTTCCTGAGTGACGACGGGGACGCGTGAGGCGTATATTGATTTTGACGGAACGATGACGACGCGACGGAATCATGGGTCCGGCGGCTGGATGGGGCGTCGGAGTTGAGGTCATGTGCGGGGCCCGGCGGTGGGCTGCTCCCGTTGCCGATATCTATCTTTGTCTCTCTACTCTTTGGTGTATGATGATCACGCTTTCTAGTTGACGAGTATGAGGGGAGATCTACGTGTTTAAACCTATATTCCTCCGTGTAGTGATTCGTCTTATCCATCCCTCTATAAGGGATGGTGTTGTCGTTTCCCCGAGGATGCGCTCTCCTTTAGTATCTCTTCCTTCCGAAGCTCTGGGGGGCTGCCAGTATCTACATATACCCCTGTCTCTACAATCTGAAATCACCTAGGCCGAAGAAGGTGGTACTTTGGTAGCCCGTACTTGGGCGAATAGCTGAATCATCCCAGGGTCGTAGACGGAAGAAGCAGTCGAAGAGAAGACAGCTCTGCACAAAGGGACTAGGTAGGTAACTTCCTCGGGTTGCTTCCAGACATCCTGAGGAGGCTTGCGGAGGTAAAAGCCCTTTGGGAGCAAAATAGCTTGTGCATCGGATATGTTAGTTAGGAAAGGGGTAAGCAACCTCACATTTCATCTCTCCCGGTACCTTGTCAGACACCATAGCAGATCAGCGTTCAGTGTCCTTGTATGTCCTACGACCTTGGGTGGTTCCTTACGCCTCCTGAACTACGAATTGCAGATCCGGAGACGATAGATTTCTCCAGTCAGTCAGTTTGTCAGTCCCTCGATATTCGTGGCGGGTCGCTCACCCATTTATTTTCACAAGTCAGTCAGGCGGTCTTCAGGAGAATCACCCACGCATGTTCGTGGGGGGATTAAGCCTAAATACGTATTTCGAGCGCTGGAGTCTGCCGGCCGTGTCGTTCTAGATATGCGGGATATACATAGAGGCCAAGTAAGAGAAGCCAGAGCAGGCGGCGGCAGCAGTTAGAGACAAAACCTGTCAGATTTTAACGCAACGGCAGTATAATAAGAGAGACCGGAGTACGTGAAGCTGCAGCACAGCAAATATCCTTTCTTGAGTCGTCTTATAGCGGCACACTCTTCGTTTCTTATATCAAACTCGAGTGGCCGGACGCTGCATGCCGCAAGACGGAGAGCTCGTCACAACGTTGCTGCAGCATGTGTCGTGAAAAGAGCTAGCATAGCAACTCCCAAATGTACAAGGGCAAGTGAGAATGCAAGAAGGGCAACAGCTGATCCTGCTGTTTCTGACCGAAGTAAACGCAAGGTAAGTTACACGGTAACATAGGAACTGACGGTAGAGACAGGCTTAGACTGCCCAACTCAAGAGGGCTCTCACCTATTAAACCTCAATGTCTAGTCCATACATAGTTACTCAATTATATTATTGCGCATTTCATGATGCCACTAAAAATGACAATTGGTATATTGGGCCCTCTTGTTGGAGACAGCCAAAGACACGAAGATGCCCATGATAGGTGCCGTGCTCCTTGCCCTGCCCTTGAGATTAGGTATCAGATTCGTGCCTAGAACTAGCCCGCGCCAACTGTTCTGTGCGCACACCGAACTCCTAAATTGTAAGGGCGAAGACCGGTTAAGTGCGTTGATTCCTTTCATTCCAGCTTTAATACCGGTTTGTCCACGACCAGCAGGGGTATCATGAGCCTGAAGGAGGGAGTGCCTAAGACATCCAACTCAGGCATGCTGCGAACCGTATGAGAGACACCTCCCCAAAAAAACTGAAAAGCCGGGTCTGCCAACTCCATCTCGAAATCAACATAGTTCCTTAACCCAGCCCGTTGGCATCAAGACTAAACGTAAGCCAGGCTAACGGCTCATGGCGGTGGCGTCGCTCTCGGTGTTGGCGGTGATGTAACCGTCTGAATACGGATGTCTGTGTTTTCACACCAGTCATTGACGGGCTAATTAGGACAAGTCAGCCTTGTTCTCTGGGCACCGCAAGAGGTCATTGATAGGAGCAATGAGATAAGCTTACCAAGCAACTCAGATAGCGGCACCAGTCGCAGTTGCTCGTATTAGTGTAGAAGCTATTGAGTAGCACGATAAAGACGACTATAATCAGGATCAGGAACGCGGCACGGATGAGCCACCAGGCCCACCACAGAGGCTTGCGACCTTTGAAGAAGCCTACGGGGTTTCTGTAAAAGGCCGGGAAGGCGACGCTAGTGATGCCGGTGCGTCCGCCGGCGAGATTCGAGTACGAGGGCCCCCCGAAGTGGTCCTCGCCAATCCTGCGGCGCAGCGCGTTCGGGGAATGTAGCACGGATATACCGAGGCAGAGGCCGATGATGAAGCCGCCGATATGGGCGAAGTTATCCAACCCCGGTAGCAGGCCGAGGGCGAAGCAGACTAGGATCTGGATGACGAGGAAGGCCAGCTCTCTCCCGGGGTTGCGGCGCTCACCCCACGAGTAGAGGAGGTCGAGCAGGGTCAGGGCGATGATGCCGAAGAGAGCACCCGAGGCGCCGGTGGAAGGAATGGCAGTGCCGGCGTAGTTTGCGCCGAATACATTGGCGAAGATGCCGGAGGCCATATAGACGAGGAAGAAGCGGATGGAGCCGATGGCGCGCTCAATCTCCTTGCCGAGAGTGATTTGTAAGAGCAGATTAAAGCCGATATGGATGAAACCGGCGTGCATGAAGATGGGGACGATAAAGCGCCACCACTGGTTCGGGGCCGGGTCTTGGTCCATGCCAGGGGGTACTTGATATAAGGGCTCGGGGACACCGCCGAAGCCGCAAACTTGTGAGAGAGTACATTTATTGTCTGGCGAGTTGAGGTCGCTAGTCGTAGTCCAGGGGCAGGGCCAGCCGATGGGGGTTGTCTGGTCATGAATGCCCTCGGTGTTGTGCATACAGGGGGGATATCGCGCGCCCATGTTGATAAGAACGTTGGTGGACGGACCGATCATGGGGTTGAAAACCGGCTGCGTCTGAATCGGACTGCCGGTCAACTTGGCTGGGAGAAGAGGCGAGATATAGCGTTAGCACATGAACATGTGTGCCACGCAACATGGTAGCAGAGGTATAGCACTTGGACTTGGCATTGCACTTACCGGCCTTGACCAGCTCACCGATGAAGACGGCAATCTGGATAATAGTAAACAGGTAGACGAAAATAGGAATGCCTCTCCTGTCACCGGCCCCCAGCATACCCAACTCCCCAAATCGAAGCTTGTCCCGTCCCCTGCCCATGCGCCGACGGTTCGCACCGCCTTGCTCCGCCGTATCGTAGACGTGATCGTTGGAATCCATAGGTCCAACGCCACTGACGGTGTCATGATGATGTGTCTTGCCCTGGTTCTGTAATGGTATGTCATCACCAGCTACAGGCGATACGTTCCCATCATTTGTGCCATGATAGCGGGTGTCTTGGGCGAAGCTGTTCTGGCTGTCCATGGGAGTGTGACGGGAGCCGGCGGGATAGACGTGGTCGTCGAAGTCGGTTTCGAAAGGAGAAGGACCGGGGCGATCTTGTTGATATGGCCGGGGAGGTTCTGTAGCATAAGACGGGGGCGGTTGGGTAGATGCTGCTATGGATGGCTCGTAGACATTGTCATATGGACTGTAATAAGGGGCTGGGGTCTGGCGTGCCGAGGGACTTGAGCCCTTGTCGTTGTTGTTGTTGTAATATTCGTTTGCGTCCATGGTACGGAACGTACCTAGTAGGTGGTAAGGGAGGGAAAGAGGGCAAAGCAGGTGTGATAATCGTCTAGGACGAGTCTAGAGCAGTCGTAAGGAGTCTTAACATCGATAGTAGACGGGAGGTATAGTTGGTATGAAGATGCACTTTGCGGTATAGGGGACTCTACTTTAGGAATAGAGGTCAATGTTGCTTGTTCGCCTATGTATATGTGGTTGTTTCAGACGTGTAGTACTTGGCAAGGGCATATGCAAATGATGTCAAGCCGGGACATGCGGTGGAGGAGGGGAACAATAAATTTTTTAAAAAAGAAAGAGGTGACCCAGACGATGGGATAATAACTCCAGAGGGAGAGAGAGAGAGGAAGACAGCCCGGCTGAGGAATGACGGGCAAATAAGCAAAGCGGAAAGGCTGAAGAGAGAAACCAAGACTTTCTATGTTTGCCCTGAAGTCAATCAACCAAACTGTGTAATGCCAGCTAAGGTCGTACCGAAGTTGAAACAGAAAGATCGCCCAGGTGGAAATACCTGCAAAGCCTCGACACATACGAAGTAGGACGTACGTAATTGTCCCAAGATGTCGTAAACAATCGTCAAGGTTGAAGGCTTACATATACCTAATGCATGTATGTAGGTACATGCCCTGCCGGTATTGGCTTTTAACTTTCGATGCCTTATATGTTAGCGGCAGAGATTGCGTGTGATAAGGTTCCATTCCGACACTGACGATTTGTAGATCCCGTCTTTGCCGCAGGCTAACGTTACAGGTTACAGGAACCAAATTTCTTCCATATTCAGAACCCTTAAGCTTGCTAAGCCACATCAGTGGAGGACCCTGTTTTTCCACCCAGCGACGATGTAGTGTATGTAGGTACATGTATCTGGGTCACTTCTGTACATACCTGTAGTTCACTGCAGGTGGAGTCTGGTGCAGCGAAATCAGCATGTCTGGGACCGAGAGGGTACCTAGGGGCCGCCACAGGGAGGCTGTGCGAGGTGAAGTTCAGCTGGGATGGGCTGGCACTGCTGCGTGACGAGGATCTTCTGGCTTGAGAACCTCAAATTCTGTTACAGCAGCGAATGCTGGCAGCGTTTTCAGAGGCAATGCTAGTAGGTACATATAGCCGCCTCTAATTATAGAAGTATACTACCGGAAGTACCTCTCAACACGAGAGTCAATACTTTGATAATCTTTGCTGACTCGAGCTGGCACAAAGCTTCCCTGCAATTTGCATTATCATCACATAAGTTCCCGGGTACACAGGTTCTTTCTTACATTATCCCTGGTTATTAGTATGGCAGATGACGACCATCGTGAGGAGGCAGCCAACCCATCTGATTGCCCTTCCCCCACAAGTAGGTCACCACTTATAGAAACTCCGGAACAGAAGCAGCCCGCGGCGAAGAGATCGCAAGTTCAACTGGCCACGCGGGTCCAAGCACTGGCGCTTCACGGAGTCGGCATTCCCTTCGCCCAAATTACCGAAAAAACTGGATATAGCAGGTCCGGCTTCTACGAGCTTCGCCGGAAGGCAATCCAACGTGGCTACGTCGACGGTGGTCCTATCCTTGACGAGCACGTTGTTGACGGGAAAAGGGAAGGTAGGCCGCCGAAGGCGCCCAAGTAGTAATTGCCTGTCCAACCTACGTGCAAGCGCCCAGGGTCGGCGTTTACAGCAACTCACTATTACCCTATCCCAGTATATCAAACTCAGCCGGCCAGTGATGCGATTGATGCTCAAGACGAGAAAGCCAGACTAAAGATTAGTCGCTCTGCGCCCGACCGACTCATCGGACTCGCCATCCCGGGTCATCGACCTCAAGTTGTGGAAAATCCGATGGCAAAGCAGAAACCCAGGTAACAACCCCTGAATGGGGGATGGTTGGTGTCACAGCGCCGACTTTCAACAATTGGAGATAATCGGATAGCCCACTACACCTTCCGCGACCATACCTCCATAATGGCGGCTACACAATCGCCAAAGGAGTCCCACTCACCCTCGCATCAGCCATCGCCTCCTACGCCCTCCAAGCCCCAAGCCGCCACCGAGATCGAGCTCGCCCACGTTCAACACCGCATCCGATTTTATCAATTTCTGGAGTATCACACCCGGGAGCCGGGTTCTGGAGCTCGCCAGCGGGCACGACAATGCGACCACCGGATAGCCGAGGCCGTTAGCCCCGATGGTCAAATCGACGCCGTGGATCCGGGGGAGACGGGCTATGGGGCGCGTTCACACTGGCCAAGGCACATAAATATATTTCCGAGAGCCGCGTCAGCCGGCGAATCCAATGGCACTGGGCCCCTTCGGAGCAGTTTCTCGCCTTTTACCCGGGGGGGGCCTGGGACTTCGCTGTTTTGTCTCACTGTATTTGGTACTTCGAGTCCAGCCATGCGCTTGCGGTTATCTTGCGGGCGCCGAAAGGAAGAAGGAAGGGTAAAGGGACAGTGCGTTACGGGGTATGCGCTCCGCGCTACGGAGAGGGCTGCGGTCCCACACGTCCTGGCCGTCCTGGCTAGGGCCATGGTAGAGAGCTACAAGAGCGATAGCGACGAGAACGTCAGGACGCCAGCAGGCACGTCCTTTATCAATGCGAGCGCGGAACGAGCCGGTTGGACGCTGCTGGAGGAGACGAATATCGTTCCCGCGCCCGAGCTGCTCGACGGCTCGTGGGAGACGGGTACCGTCGGGAGTCGGCATTTGGAGGAAGAAATCGGGCAGGTCGTGGCGAGCGGGAGGATGAGAGTCGTGGTGCAGACCGCGCGCGAAGCGATGCTTGCTGCTGTGGATCGGCTGAGGGTGCTCAGGTGCAGACCATGGATGTCTGCGTGGCCGTGTTTACCGAGAAAGACTGACAGACTCCCAGTAATCAAAGTTAAACCCTGCTTAGTGAGGAGGTTTCGAACCTACAAGGGTTGAGAGGACGCACAGATGTTCTGTCGCCATAGCACTGTTCAGACTGAAACTGTATTGCCCTACTATTCCGACAGCCGTGCAAGACAGGCACTTAGCAAATCTTCTTGTTCTGGAGGATCCCATACCGCGTCTATTCTATTACTAACGAGAAAACGTCCGCTGCGAGCCTAAAACGCCGTTGGACCATCTACGACCATCTTAGCAATCGATGCGAAGTTTGGATGCATTGTCGCTAGACGGTGTTGCCTGTTGCCACCTATCAGTACTCCAGTTTCGGCCGCTTCACCCCATTGCTTCCATTATTAGACCCATGTCCTTCGACGAGGTGATGACCGTTGCGAGCGCCATTCTTCTTTACAGCGGTGGCACTAGAAAGGTCGATGTCCAACCGCCCGTCGAGCCACTGCCCCATCTTGTCGTACAGGTCAAGCCACAACCCATGGTCGCGAGAGGTGGGCAAGCGCTCGTCGATATCGTGCCCAAGCATCCTCTGTGCGGCGCCGAGGTACTTGTACCCTTCCGGATACAGGTCTAGGACCTCCTTCCTGAAGGCAGGCGCCCGCACCCCGTCAACGGGGACCACCTTGTCCTTCTCGTAGATAAGCTTGACGTACTTGACCTTCCACTCGCCCGCGTCGTCCTTGAGGCAGAAGAAGTGGAACCGGCAGTCACAGTCCACGTCGAACTCGACGGGCTTAAAGGACGAGACGCCGCTGGCGGACCCCGCTTCCCCGGCGGACATGCTGAACCGCTGCGTGATAGTCGCCTTCATTTTGCCGACGGCCCGTCCCGTGGCCGGGTTCAGATCCACCAGGGTTCCACATTCCCGGTGCATGATGAAGTCCCCCGCGGCTTTGCCTAGCTTCGACTTCTCGATAAAGACATCGTACGGCTGACGTCGGCTCCAGGCTGTAAGAAGAGGGGGAAGAGAAAAAAGATCAGCTTGTAAGTTCCTAAGTAAGGGGCGGGGACTCCAGACGGTAATAATTGGAAGCTCACGCACTTGTCCATACGTATGCGTCCTCGCAGAAAATGGAGGCGAAATTCTTCCATTCGGATGCGTCTCGGTATACGGGCCACCCTTTGCACAGCTCGGACACCGCAAACCGGTCTAGCAGGTCGGCCTGGCTGCCGCAGACGTGAGAGTAAACTTTGTCCTGAGGATCCCTAGGCGAAGTCATGTTGTTGACCGAATGATGGTGATAGAGTGAACGCTGCCGCGTATTATAGACGAAACAGCCGTGAGCCTTTGGCGCCAGGGGCTTGAGAACAGAATGGTCTAACTTGTGATTTTCGTAGCTAGAGGTTCAGGTAGTTCCTTTCACAAGAGCCGGAGAATGATGGGCCACCAAAAGCACTCCATAACCTGGTATCGATGCTTCTTATTTAAAGGCTATTTCTCGAGACCCTTGAGCAGGGCCTCGCCTCGAGTCAAAACATTCGACATTGGACGTTCGTCCTCCCCCCCACCCCTCCCCCGTTGGCAGGCTCTCGCCGTGTCGACGCAAGCATCCTTGACCCACTGAAGAAGAGGGAGAAAAGCAACTAGGCGCTTCGTTCCGTGCCAGCAACCGGCTGCCTTGCAAGGCAAACAACTCGAGGACAAGGCGGTCAAGGTGAAAATCTCCAGCTTCGCATAGAGTATCCATGTTGCACCATTGACGGTGACGAAGAAATGCGTGGTGGTTGGCCTTTCCGAGTACGTGGGACCGTCCAACCGGACGAGTTCTCGTGTCCCGGAATCGCATCCTTAGCGCGATGCTGTGTGTGAGATGTTTTGTTTGCAAACGGCCGTGTCTCTCGCCGTGTGCCTCCGTTTCAGATATATTCCCCAACAGATTGCCTGCTGTGCTGACGGTTGCATGGTCTGATCTATAGTAACTCGCCCAGGCCCCGCGTGGGCGGAACCCTGACGCCGCGTTTGATGCGGCTCCCCGCCGGATCGGGAAGTTTGCATTACCGCTGCAGGAAGGCCGTAGTCCCATGTGGTCGTTCCAGGAGTCCAGAGGGCCTGTGACATCTCGCCTGCAAGGTCGATGCTTGTTTAAGATACGGAATGTCCCGATCGAGCTGGGCATAGCGAATCGGAGAGAAAGAAACTTAGAATCGGGAGATGAAGGACGCTTAACTGCAGTTGTGCGGGCGTTCGCCTTTGCGTCTTTTGTATGACCAAGTCGAACAACGTTTCCCAAAGATCGACAGCCTTGAAGCTTCAAAAACTATCGCACAACTCATGTTGTGTTCTCGCGGAGTAATTGGTGTCATGCTATGTAATGAACAGGTTGAGTCGAGCGGTTTGATGTAACAAGGTCCGCAACTAGGAACTGATTCATCGGTTATAGAAAGAAATGACAGCTATGCATGCATACTTACACATATTGCTTGCCCTCGTCGACGTCAAGCTCCATGAGTGACCCTTGGGGTCAGACTAATATAAACGGCGATAACAACCCAGGCAAATAGAGAACCCGGCCCCATTCATCGATGAAGCAAGCGGGACCTGTGTAGACAGGGTAATTACGGAGAATCTGACGTCCATGGATACCTACCTCGGTAGCTCTAACTTCTAGTTTATGTCACTTCTAGGCCCGTCTTGCTAGTGTTGAATAATCGCTTATCCCACTGTGCCCGGCGTCGGGAAGCGATGGCCCACCTTGAGAAAGATGTCGTCAGAAAAAAGTCGCCAGATTCGGAGGCTGATATCTTGCATGTAGCCTTCCTAGCCTTGGGCGAAAAAGTTTCACGTCTCTTCTGCGATCATCGGACTCGAGCATCCCTCTTCCTATCTTAGAACCTACTACTAGATATGGAGGTCTTTGAGTTCGATCATTGACAAATCCTAGAGACTCGTCAAGTGCTGAAAAGCAGTCAAACGGCGGCGTATCCGTGCTATTTGGAAATTCTCGTGGAATATGGATCTCGATAGCACTACCTCGCAATATCGAACGAGAAGCGAGTGAACAGACCGCCGGTTTTCAGTGCGACAGCAAACCCTGCTAAAAAGCCAACGAGAAACGGCATGTTGAAAATTGACGAAAAGCGCATAGAACCATCCAGACCCTCGCGGGTGTCCTTGATATATTAGGTTACCCGAAGAGTCTCGCCTTGTTCTGAGAAGCAGGCTCATAGATGTCATGTCGGCAAGGGGAAGTCGGAGTCTACAAGAAAAGTCATCGGCCAATGGCGACGTAGAGGAACCCACCCAGAGTGACACTGGCGAGCAGGAACAGGGTATCACGGAAACTGAGACCAACACGTCTATTGCTGAGACGCTCTCCCTGCCCCATGAGATTATCTTCGTCGCCGTCATATGTCTCGCGCAGCTATTCACCCGTAAGTGTTCCCTGCTCCGATTCAGACTGGGGCGCTCGAAACTGATAAAAAGACACACAAGAGGCTGCCCTAGGACAGGTCACCAGCATTACCCACGTAATTGGCGACTCGTTCGGGATCACCAATCCCGGTGAGCTGAGCTGGCTCATTGCTGGGTATAGCCTGACGGTGGGAACCTTCATCATTTTCTCTGGCAGGCTGGGTGATGTCTTTGGTTACAAGACCATGTACCTCCTCGGCATGGTGTGGTTTTCACTCTGGAGCCTAGTTGCCGGATTGGCCGTCTACTCAAACCACGTCCTTTTCATATTCGCGCGTGTGCTCCAAGGCGTCGGACCCTCGGTCGTCCTTCCGAACGGCCTCGCGGTTTTGGGTTCTACCTACGCACCGAGCAAACGCAAAGCGATGGTTTTCGCCGTCTTCGGCGCAACAGCTCCAGGCGGATCAATCCTCGGTGCAGCCTTTTCGGAGTTGTTCACCCTCGAGTGGTGGCCGTGGACTTTCTGGTGCTTCTCTATCGTTCTCGCCGCCGTAGTCGTGATCGGGTTCTTCGCCATCCCATCGCGAGTTCAAATTCACCGGCAGCAGAGGGCAAGAGGTCTCAGGCACCTCCCCCTTGAGGAACTCGACATGCCAGAAACTGTCACGGGTGTAGCTGCGCTCGTCCTCGTCAGCCTCGCGTGGAACCAGGCGCCGATTGCTGGTTGGTCTCAGCCGTACGTCTATGTTACCTTGATCCTTGGCTTCCTGATCCTAGCCGTATTCTTCGTCATCGAGATCCGCTACGCCACGCACCCCCTGATCCCTTTCAATACTCTCTCCTCCGATGCGGCCTTCACCCTGGGGGCTATTGCATGCGGCTGGGGATGCTTCGGTATTTGGGTATATTACTCTTGGCAGTTTCTGCTGGTTTGCGCGCCGAGTCTCCGCTCTTAGTGACGGCTCATTTCTCCCCGGTCGCGATTTCCGGCGCGGTGGCTGCTATCCTCACCGGTGCGCTGATGCATCGTATGGGGCCGCCATTGGTCATGCTCTGTGTCCTGCTAGCGTTCACTGTCGGGGCAGTCCTCATCGCGACCATGCCAGTCGGCCAGACGTACTGGGCGCAAACGTTCGTGGCCATGTTCATCGCGCCTTTTGGCATGGACATGAGCTTCCCAGCGGGAACGCTGATTCTGTCGGACGCCATGCCTCGATGACACCAGGGGATTGCTGCGAGCCTCGTTAGCACCGTCGTCAACTACAGCATCTCTATAGCACTCGGATTCGCTGGCACAGTCGACGTAAATGTCAATAACGGTGGGCTAACCGAACTCGACGTGATAAAGGGATACAGGGGGGCCCTATACATGGCCATTGGCCTCGCGGGGCTTGACATGGCCATCTGCCTGGCGTTCTTGGTTAAGACCAAGACACAGCAGAAGAAGCTGGTGATGGACCAAGACACAGCTGAAGCCTAGATAGAGTATTCGGCGTTTTTGTCAGTAATACACGGGGATTCTTTAGTCACCTAAGCCTCAGCCGCATGTAATGTAGACCTGAAAAGGGGTTGCGTAGAAAATCGAACAACTGGCTTGTTGCTAAAGCTCCGCGCTTCCTGAATTACTAAGTACTCGGCCTGAATGCCTACCTTAGTAGCGTTCTTTCAGCTGTTTGCTACTTGCTATGATGGTCAATTGCTAATGTGTAATGCAGATAGCCGTCTTGCTGTTTCTTACCCTCTATGCTCGGATCTTGGCGTTGAATGACATCTCATCTATGGCTCGTCAGCCCCCCTAAATATTTGGAAGCCACACGCTGTGTCGTGCCAGCAACAGGCACCTTTCCCGCGAGGTCGTCGGAGGAACCAAACGATCTTGGATTCTGGAATCTTCTCTACCCAGCTGTAACCAAAATGTTACAGTAGAATTACCCAGCAGCTAGTTGGTCCTTCCATGACCACGGCATGGGTCTATACTACTATTATCAGCGATACCTGCTGTACCCTAAGCTCGCTTTACAACAGCGAGACGAGATCTCCCATCTTTCGGCCTCTCGGTATCTCGGTCTCACTTATATAAAAAGTGCCTCCATTGCATCGCTGGTAGGCCACGTTATCAGTACTTCGGTACCTCTTCGGTACCTCTTCGGTACCTTCATACATAGCCTTCATACCCTTTTGACTAGATCAACTGGCGAGCCCTCCGGGACATCAATCAATAGACATTCTGACCTCAATTGCGGCCTACCGATCGCGCAAACTCGTAGTGGCGAGTCGTGAACCTGCACGTCGACCTATCGTGCGTCACACCAAGCCTTTTGTACTACTAGTTCCCGGAAGATCTCGTCAATGACGAAGCTACTGTTGGAGCGGAGCGGAATGCACAAAGCAGGTTAAAAATCAATGACGGGTGCAAAATAGAAGAGCGAAAGAAAGAGTGCGGCAACCTGCGGCGTGCAGTACCAGGCGAGAAGAATATCAGGGCGCGGGTGCGATATTTTACTTTTTGCTACCTGTTACATTGGTAACATGGGTTTAGGTAGCTAGCCCTGCCAAGACCTCCGTTGAAAACCCCGGCCAACGAGCAGAAGCCTCCGGTACCTGAAGAGCTCATGTCTACTACCAAAGGTAGATCTAGGTACTGCGATGTGTAGTATTAGCCTCGTAGGGTGTGTGTAGTCGTTTTTGAGTTATTAGGCCTTGTGCCATCCGCTATATACTAAAACCCGGAAGACTGGAAGCGGATGGTACCCTCGTTCTAGTATGCTTGATATTTCGTGTTCTCTTACATCAGCTAACGTAAAGTGATCTCAAAATTTCTCATGCACGTCAGTATGAGCCTACCAAGTGGTCGGATACTTTGTGCAGCGTACATTTTCATTATGTAAAGTCTTGAAGGGTCTGCCCGTCAGATAATTCCAATCAATAAACAATTTCATATCTACATTAACCCCGGGGCACACAGCCAGGCTCTGCACGAATGCCAATAGGAGAGAGAGAACCTGCCTGTCTGCCTGCTTCCCTGATTACTCGGTTGTTGGCAGTGGAATGCAGTCAGCCATCACACCGCCCCCGTCCCCCATATAGATACTAACCTACTGCACAGCCCACATGGGATTACTGCAGTTAGTGCAATAAGCCCCGTTTTTCCTAGACTGTAATGTACGATTGGCTTCAGGCCGCCTTGTGTACTTGCCATACAATTTATAGGGAAGTAATACATAAGTGCGGTATCCGCGCTGTAGCTCTTGGTTCGGGCGCGAATTGGTCAGGGGTTAAGGTTCGTAAGATTCCTGTGACGTAATGACCATAATCGACGTCAGCATGGGGGGTTTTATGCATCCTATCTAGTGATAAAGCGTCTGGGTCTCAACAGAAATAGGAAATCGGGCAGCAAGTGTTGTGTAATTATTTAGGTGAGTCTGCCAACGATAGCTACAGAATTTGTACCCTTAGTTCCTTAGGTCACGTGACCGCACCACAAGATTATGTTGCGCTGCGGCATAATTCAATACACCAGCCAATCGAGCCAGCGACTTTCTAGATATGGGGCTTGTATTGCACGAACTGCAACAATCCCTGAGGATCGTAGGTACCTATCTATGTATGCATGGTGAGGATACAATACCAAATATGCTACTTACCTACATGTACACCTATGCTACATACGTATGTCGATGTGTAGCTCTGCTTCGTCGGGTGGGTGGAGCTTGGCAGACTGCGGAGTGCGTGCTGCAACTTCTTACGTGGGCCCACATGAAAATCCTGGCTCTGTCTGGGGTTTGGCCCATTGCATCTACATGGATACTGACTAGCGTTCCTGATTCGCATACTACTTTAATAAAATGCCCGAGTGGAATTCAAGTTTCAAATAGAGGCGATTCCTTACTTGCGATTCCTTACTTGCTATACCCTTCTTGGGGACACTAACATCGATTTGATAGGGAGTAACATCTCCCCTTCATAGCTTCCCCGTACAGTCACTCACTTTCAATGTTATAAGCAGTGAGCTACAGGCGCAGAATCAATCACTGCCTTTCGTTACGGTGTAGATACTACGAAGCCCCACACTTTCGGATACTTTCGTAGGTACAGGCAATGCCTTTCTGCATGTATGAGCTTACCCAGTGGACCTAGGGACCGCAAGAGTCAAGGGTCTCCCTCTGTGCCTACATTGTATTTCGGAAGATGATCAGTGTCCCCAGAGCCAAGCAAGAAATAGGTACTGTACAAACTGTCACAAGCTTTAAGTCTAATGGTTATTTTCCTATTTATCATACATACATCCGTGCATGCGTTATTATTTAAACCGGGGAAAAGAAACAAGAAAAATCAAGGAAAGAGAAGAACAAACATAAGAGGAAGAAAACGGCAAGGCCCGGACTAGGGAATGGTTTGTAGAAGATACTGCAGGATGACAGATCAAAACATAGATCGTCATAGTCATCCTACCCCACCGACACCACATGAACAAAAAGCTCATAACCCTATGCCCGATTATATCCCACATATATCCTGTTTCCGGACTATATCATATATACCTCACCGAATTCCGAGAACCTCCGTCCATCTACACTTCCTACCTGACTTCCCCACTGGTTGGCTGGCCACTAGATGTCGACATAGTTATGTAATTCTTTTCGTCTCCTTTCTACATAGAGTTCCAATCGGACGCATGCAGCAGTAGTATAGGTAGTATAGGTATTTGGAAGCACTATCTCGCTGCGTTCCCACAGGGGGCAGTGTGGAATTTTGCGACACGCTCACTCACCAACCTCCAACAACACTACACCGACACCGGCCCTTGCTTTTATTGTCATTCATGGTATCCCATACCACGCAACCACATACCACGTATCGCAAGCCCCGAGCTTTCCGTCTCTGATGACCCCGGAGGGTCGGGCTTGCTCTCCCATCTTTGGTGCCCACGCGCCTGTCCATAATGAGCATTGTTATGATTCACATTGTCGTTTAATGTAGGTATCCCCCCTTCCCTTTCCCTTCCTCCTGTCCCATGTCAGTTCCGGCTATTCCTAGACCTTTGTGTGCAGTTTCCATATTCCGTTCCACATTCACGCCCTCTCGTCGTTGCCCTCTCCGGTCGTTTCCCGTCCTCTTAGCATCTCTACCTTTGTGTGTCTTCCTCGACGGCTTGCCATCTCACCTAAAGTGTACTTGCGTGTCTTCGAACCGATACGTCTCTCACACTTGATGCCGTCGAGCAACCGCATCTTTATCGGTATCTTGCTAGGACAAGATCAATTGAAAGTTTTCATTCGTTTAGTCCCAAACCCAACCAAACCCCCCCACCCCCATACCGCCTCTGTTCAATAAGACTAGCATGTTGTATTTGGTTGTTAATTGAAGCCACTCCCCGGCCTGGCGATATTCCCTCCTCCCCCATCAAGTCGTTTCGTCCCGCTGTTTGCGCAAGCAAGTAGGCATACCTGGAGCTTCAGGGATCCTAACCTGCGATCATGACAGACGCCGACGCCAATCGACGTTTGGAGAGTCGTTACCAAGGAAACGTTTTCTACAGAGCGAGAACTTGGGACCGGAGAAGCCGTCAGTCCCCCAGGTTCCCGATCCCCCACATCCGGCCTCGGCAACGGAGACCTCAATCCATCCACGTAGTCTCGTACCCCCCCGGCTATATCCCATCGGAGTTAAGGCTGGAATCTGCGATCAGACCCAGGAGACAGCCGCAGTCGAAGAAGCGCAAGGGAAAGGGGAAGAGCGGCGAACCAGTCGGGAACCAGGCCAAGGGCGTAAGCCGCCCGACGAGACGTGTTTTCAAAAAAGTATTCGGCCCCTTAAAGTCGCATCTCTCCCAGTACGTGGCTATCGATACACGTCGAGCTTTCAGTGCGCCTGGTACCCCGAGGCCGAATACGGCAGACGCATCGACGACACCGCGGCACCCAACTTCGACGTTCGCAGTTCCTTTGCCAGGGACTTTGGGTTCGCCAGTCAACTCAATGATGCTGGAATCGAGGAGGCCCCCGATGCTGAGCGCAGCATTGGGCAATTCGCATAGGAACAGTATCATGTCGGTCCGCTCGGCGAAGAGCATCATGAGCTCGGTAACAGAGGTCCCGAAACCAGTGGCATCCGGAAGCGGACTATCGTGCTCTATCATCCTTGCCGAGCCCAACGTCTTTCTCACGGGTTTCGAACATGACGGCCATGCGCGACACGAATTAGCCAGCTCGACGGCATTGTTACGTGGCAAGTTGCAGCTAAATGTGTCCAAAAATGTTAAACTCAAGTCCGTAACCCTTAAGCTCTCCGGTCGGGCGCGGACGGAATGGCCCGAGGGCATTCCTCCGATGAAGGTCGAGCAGTTCGAAGAGGAGTCGCTTAGGACCCAGGTTCTCACCTTCTTCAACGCCATGCACGACACGTGGGAGACGGAATACGGAAATCAATGCACCTATTCACTGCGCGGCGGTTCCGAGCTCCAGTCTAGACCCGAAGGAAACGTTTCACGGAGACTAAACTTATCCCCAATACCACCGGCGACCTCGCTGGCTCTGCGGGACAGGTCGAATAGTAACCTCACGGCAAGGGAGTACAAGCGACTTTCTCTACAATCAGTGCAGTCACGGAGCTTCGGGAAAGGCGATTGCCCGAGTACAAACTCGTACGCTGCGATGGCGAAGGGTTACAAAGTGTTCTATCCTGGCACCTACGAGTATACCTTCGAACTCCCTATCGATCATCATCAACTCGAAACCACGAAACTGCAGTTCGGGTCTGTGAAATGGGAGCTGGAGACGATCGTCGAGAGGGCAGGCGCCTTCAAGCCCAATCTCCACGGGTCCAAAGAGGTCTTGCTTGTGCGAGTCCCGGATCAGCTATCGCTGGAGATGACAGAGCCGATTTCCATCAGTAGACAGTGGGAAGACCAACTTCACTACGACATAATGATTTCTGGGAAGTCTTTCCCCATTGGCAGCAAGATACCCATCGCCTTCAAGCTTACACCGCTCGCCAAGGTCCAAGTCCATAAGCTCAAGGTTTTTGTGACGGAATCTATCGAATACTGGACTAATGACAGGCGTGTTACCCGCAAAGACCCCGGCCGGAAAATTCTTCTGTTGGAGAAGTCCGCCGGAAAGCCTCTCGACAGGCAATACGAAGCATCCGAGATCCGAGTCTTGAGTGGCGGGGAGCTTTCACCTGATGAGAGACACGAGGCGCGAATTGCGGCACAGAGACGAAGAAGCTACGAGGCGTCAAGGACACATACAGTGCCTCAACCGCTGCCTGACCGGGCGGATAATCTGCTTGGCGATCTAGACTTAGGGCTGGAGTCGTACTGGGGCCCAACGGAGATGGAGATGAACGTCCAGATACCGACGTGCGAGCAGATGGCGAAGGACAAGACGTTACGCTTACATCCAGATTGCAGTTGGAAGAACGTGAACGTCTTCCACTGGATAAAGGTTCGTTCTCGACGGCTGCCCAAGTCCCCTTCCCTGAATTCGATCGCTGAGTCGCTTTAGATCGTCATGCGCATCTCCCGCCTCGATCCCGAGGATCCGGCTGGCAAGCGCCGGCGGCACTTCGAGATCAGCATCGACTCTCCCTTCACTGTCCTCAATTGTCGAGCTACGCATGCAAACACGGCGCTGCCTGAGTACTCTGGGGCGGAGCAGCCTACTTACCGCCAGCAATCAAGCTGCGGCTGCCCCGACGCCGAAGTCATCGCCACGAATCCCAGCCCCGCCTCGAGCACCGGCACCATCCCTCCCGTGGAGGCCGTATGTGAATCCCCTGGCCTTGCGGCACCCCCAGCAGCCCATCTACAGCATCACCCTACGGCAGCCACGCAGCCCGTTGAGCGGCCCGCGGGTACACAGCAGGCGCCGCCCTCGGCCCCACGACCGATACACTTCCTCCGGTATCCGAGCTTCAATCCGCCGGCTTTCGACGCAGACGACCCGCCTCCTCCGATGCCCACGCCTCCGCCGCGATACGACGTCGTGGTGGGCACGCCGAGCGTGGACGGGTTGGCGGATTATTTCGCGCGGCTCGCGGATTACGACGATGCCGAGTCGGACGAGGACGAGGAAGCCGCCACGCCCAGCCGGCTCACGGAGCGCAGCGGCCGCGTCAACGTCCCGCACCCCCGGACGCCGGGTGGGCGACTTGTTCCCAGCAGGAGTCTTGATATCCAGCGCCCGATGCCATCCGATATGCCATTGAGTATCGCGGGCGCGCTGCAGGGGCGGAGAGGCTAGGTGCTCAGCATTACCCGCGCGCTTGTGCGGTGTTCGTTTTGGTTAAGAGGCGACAGGCAGCAAAAGTGGGTTAGGAACGTTAGGACTTTCTGAATAGCCCTCTGACTTCTGGAAGCTGGGATGGAGTTAGGACGGACTGATCAGGCGGGGTCCCGGTTTACTTGGATGAATTCTCCTTTACGATGGAACATTAACGTGATACCCCTGATATGATACCATTAACGAAATAGTTGGGATAACGCCGGCTGACGGTTAGAACTCATAAGACCAAGGAGTTAGCCGAACCGGCACGTACGCCTTTCGTACCTGCGAAACCAGCGGCGGCGGATTCTTTATCGTATGTTACCTCCTAGGACTTACTCCTTGGTTGGAAGGCGGCCTAAGTCGGGGTTCGGGCAACCAGGCACTATTCATTCGCAAGGCGTTGAGCATAGCACGAGTACCAGGTAGTCTTCTTCAGAGCATAGTATCAATGTTAGTATCAATACCACGTGGCATTCCTCTTATCAACTGGCTAGGTAGCTTAATGGCACTCTCCAGGTGACCATCTCGCGTACGCTATCTCATCTGATTGACGGTGCGGAGGACGACGGCCGTGAATGATCTCAGGGGTCCAGCAGTGCCAGTGTGTATCCACCACGAAATCCTCATGGATGGTTCACGGCGTTACCATCCTTTACCATTTTGCCCTGACGTGAATGCCGACCGGAACATAGCGAGGAGATCTCATTAATCGACGACGGGGGAAGGAATCCCCATACCACGTGGGCGGCACCTCGCTTCTAATCGACAGCTTGGCGAGCTACTTAGCGTCGTATCCTGGCGTGGACCGTACATACGCCCTGGATATTGTGAAAGCATCTTAGGTACGTGTTGGTTCTTCGTTCCTCTATCTCGATCGAAAGACAGGGCTTTATCATAAGCGCTCACTCATGAAAATACATATCGATATTTGTATCCATATTCCTATCCACATACACTGTTATGGAATATAGACGTAGGAAGATACAACGAACTGAGCGTGACTGTGGGACCTCATCGAGGTCCGCTATGAGCATCCTATGTGCTCAGGGGCAGTCGAAATCTCTCCCCTTGAGACACTAGCCTATTTCGATGCCATAGCTTTTCCACAACGGGCCCTCAAACGAGGTCGCCTACGACCCACGTGACAGCATTAATGGGGCTATTGTATAGCCACCGTTTTGCCCTTGTAATTATCGGCACGGGCGTAGGAGGCTTATCGCATGATCATAGAATATTTCTTGTGCCGGCTAGCGTCCCGATACTCGGTCCCGATCCTCTACATCCCAGTTCCTCTGAAGACGGACGGTCCGCCCCGTTGGATTCGCGGGAAGCCATGTCGCCCGCCCGTTGGTGGAGAAAACTGGTTTCTTACCACGAACGGCTTCGCGAGATTCAAAGCCCAGCCTCAGTTGGACTATCCCAATTGGGGCACGGAATCAAGTTGCATTTCCCTTTCACGGCTTCGCGTGGCCCGATCTAGTCATATCCGGGGGCCGGCCGGGAGGAAAAGCCCGATTCAGGGGGTTGGCCGCCCCACATTTGTCTCCATCTCCTTCACTCCTCGTAGACTTCTTATAGTTCCAAGACTTTGAGCGCACCGCTAGCGGGATATTCAAGGCGGCAACCCGAAAGGCCGGCTATAGTCTCAAAACGAGCCTGTTGGATCGGAAGCTCTAGGAGTCTTGTGAAAGGCAATCGGAGATGGACTCTGATTTGGTCCTATCAGTGGAGTGCTATGGAACCTGTCACTCGCCGCGTGCTTGATATAAGTCACCAGTATTCCCACGTCGATCTTTCCTGAATCCTAGGTTGAGTAGCATCTCTGAGCTCAGCTCCTCTTCCAAGAGCATATAGCTAAATAAATAGGCCCACAATGCGTCTTCTCGCGCCCGCTGCTGCCCTGTTAGCTGCCCACGGCGCTTCAGCGCAGCTGCACCAACTAGCCGTGGCCGCCGGAAAGATGTACTTCGGCTCAGCGACCGACAACGGTGAGCTGAACGACGCGGCTTACGTTAGGATCCTGACGGACCCAAACGAGTTCGGTCAGACTACTCCCGGAAACGGACAGAAGTGGCAGTTCACGCAGCCCAGTCGGGGCTCGTTCAGCTACTCGAGTGGTGACCAGATCGCCAATTTCGCCAAGACGAACCATATGGTACTAAGATGCCACACGTTGGTCTGGCATTCCCAGCTGCCGTCGTGGGGTACGTCTACCTTTTTCTTTGGTGTGGAACGACATCGTATGCTGATCTGGACGCAGTTAGTTCAGGGTCGTGGGCTAAAGAGCAACTCACATCGATTATTGAGACTCATATCGCCAATGTGGCTGAACACTATAGAGGCCAGTGTTATGCATGGGATGTAGTAAATGAAGCATTGGACGAGGATGGCACCTTCCGCACGTCGGTGTTCTACACTGTTCTAGGTGAATCATTCATCCCGATCGCGTTCAAGGCGGCCGCTGCTGCCGACCCGGATGCTAAGCTGTATTACAACGACTACAACATCGAAAGCACCGGAGCCAAACAAGCCGCTACCCTGCGTATTATCGACTCTATCAAGAGGGCCGGCGGTAGGATCGACGGCGTCGGCATGCAGGCGCACCTCATCGTGGGGAGTACCCCGAGCCAGCGCAGCCTGGAGGCGGCCTTGGACTCGTACGTCGCGGCCGGCGCCAGCGAGGTCGCGTACACGGAGCTGGACATCCGGTTCAGCAGCCTGCCGCCGACCGCTGCGGGCCTGCGGACCCAGGCGGACGACTACGCCACCGTGACCAGGGCCTGCCTCGCGGTCGACGCCTGCGTCGGCATCACCATCTGGGACTTCACCGACAAGTACAGTTGGATCCCGAACACCTTCCCGGGCCAGGGGGCGGCGCTCCTGTACGACGAGAACTTCAGCAAGAAGCCCGCGTGGACCGCTGTCAGCAGTGTTCTCGCGGCTGCTGCTACGGGCGGGCCGGGCCCCTCGACGACGCTCACTACCGTCACCACTACTTCTAGGACTGGCGCGCCGGCCCCGACTTGCACCGCTGCTAAATGGGGTAAGCATTTTTTCGAGTTGTTTCTTACCCTTCGCTTTCTACCTAGTATTTGGTCATATATTTCCTGATGGAGCCCTTTGAAGAATCTCCAACGCCGGAAACTCATCCTGTAACCCCCGACACCCCCAGCAAACCACTTAGATGGACAGTCACTAATCCCAGACACTTTAGGACAATGCGGTGGAAACGGCTGGACTGGGTGCACAGTATGTGCGGCTGGGTCAGCTTGTCAGCGCCAGAACGACTGGTACTCCCAGTGTCTTTAGGCGATGGGAAGAGGACCTCGCTGTTGGGGCGTGGGCGTCTGTAACCCGTATGACCATACCCTAACCCAGGAGTGGGGAGACGTTCCACACGTACACGAGCTCCGCCCCACGAGACTTGAATGAGAATATATCTACCTGCTAAGGGTGGCCCGTGAGCTTGTCGAATGCACACGTCTCCTACTACGTATTCCCTTCGCCATATATTGGTCTCTTCGCACACAAGACCGTAACTCGAATGGTAATAGACTGTGACACCCCTTAAGTTAGATAGCCTGATCGTGTATACGTGACCGGGTATACAAAATTCTATGGTATCACAAAGTGTCGTCTTTGAATACGTTTTATGCTAGAGTTTGCTGCGAATATCTATTATCAGAAGCATTGGATACAATCCAAGGGGTTGGGCCAAGACTGTGCCGGGCGTCTATCGCCATGTACTCGAAAGGGGCAGGAGTCATGATTACTCAGAAGAGAGCAGCGCGGTGGAGGCGGTAGTGTCAAGCCTATATCTATGCAGCTAGGAGATGTTGTATAGACCTTACGCCTTTCCCTCTTCCTTGGTCAATCCGAGCCAGCCAATTCACAAGCGTGTAAAGTTGGGAGGGAATACGATTGATCCTCACTAGGATCTCGGTCCATAAACATGCACTGTGTCGAGGAAACAGGAACGACAAATTTCTGTTTCAGATTCATTTTAGATGCCACTGAACTGGATCCGAACGTTTCCAGGCGACTGATGCCCCGTGGTCGTTGTTGACGTAGTATTCTCATCAGTTGAACCACCACAATGCAAGGCGACTCCGAAGAGCGACTCAATCGGTCGATGCTTAATAAGTATAACACTATTCAGACCCCGGCGGCGAATCACTTGACCAGCTAAAAGTACGGATCATGGACCTCTGACTTAGGGCTTCTGTCGAAGCCTCAATTGAAGAATTGTCGGAGGTCCCATGATCCTATATCTAAGGCTAGTAGTCGATGTCGAACCGATGTCGAACATACCAAGCCCATTCTCTCGCCAGGAGGACCCGAAAAGACCGAGGTGATTAGAAGAAGAAGCACATATACATGTGTTGTGTGGTATTTTGATGCTTTCAAAGCCCCTAGCTAGGACTATGGGTATCTGCTGGCCGAAACAATTCCCATGTATTCTCTTTGCCAGAACGAAAGATCAAACGCACTTGTACTTATACCTCCTAGACGCCGTAACACACATCCTTTATTGCCTATTTGCCCGCCATTACCTGCAAAATTTGCATAACATGAATTCTCCGGAAAATTGACTGTGGTCGCTAGCGGGCGTGGATAATGACTGCCCTGGAGGACATCTGCTCTACTGCTCCTGATTGCGGGACCGCCGCTACTCGACGTCCCTACCGCCAGCGTTAGGCTCCTCAGGCGGATATCCACCGACATCGAATTCGTCAGACCGGCTGGGACAGTCAGGGCGCTACATGACGGCCGGCCCTAGCATGGATCCTTCACCGATGTCCATCTGGTTGTCCATTGGGATCTCCATACGCCCCGCACCCTCTATGCCCGACATGCGAGCCTCGACGGTGTTGATACGCGCCTCCATGGCCTCGAGCCGCTTCTCGATGCCCTCGAGACGTGCCTCGATGCGTCCGAAGCCCTGGCTCAGGTCGTGGCTCATGCGATCCATCTTGTTGGTTAAGCTGCGAATGCTCTGAGCGATGGGCGTGTTCTCCTGACCCGGAGGGGCGGCAGGTACTCTCGCCTCGTGGTTGTGTCTCGCGTCCTGGACAGCGAATCGCCATTGGTTCTGAAGCTGGACCTCACAGACGGCCTTAGCTCGCCAGGGACAATCGACCTTGCGGGTGCTGGGATTGCGCTTTTTGGCCGTGCTGTTGTACTTGACGCCGCCGCGATCGCAGACAAGATCGTAGCGGGTGGGCTTGCCATCACGGTAATTGCTGGCGCGCAATTTGACAACTCCATAGCCCTGGTCCTTAGCCACGCGTTGGACTGCCGTTAGGAGGTCCTCGAATGTGCGGTAGATGCCTTCGGGTGGTGGCGCCAGAGCCCCCGTCGCTATGGTCGCTGTTGGCGTCGCCATCACATCACCCCCGAGCCCGCCGCCGCTGGCACCGGGGCCCATCGAAGACGAGGCAGGCGTCGCAGCGGCGGCCAACACTTGATGGGGTTGTCCACCACCGCCTCCGCCACCAGCTCCTCCACCAGGACCGCCGCCGGCAGCGCTCAGTCGCGGCGTGTTATTCAATGCCGGACTGGTGCCGTTGGGAAGGCCGGCAACGGCGGGGTGGTGGGGGGTCTGCGGGGGGAGCGTTGGGAGTGAAATGGTGGCGGTTGTCGAAGGGGGTTTAGGGGCGAAGGGCGTTTGGCGTAGGGGAAAAGGAGGGGGGGAGGGGAAACGTGAGTGCGTCGAGTCGTGGTCGTACTGTGAGAAAATAGGACGGATCGCCAAATCTGGGTTTGCGCGTTTGCGATTCGTGGCGGGTGATTTTTGGATGTGGGTGCGTTGGTATTACTGCGTTGTCTAAATGAGGCTTCCCACTGTGTTGATCGAACGCGTTGCGTACGGGCAAAGACGTGTTTTTCTTGGGCAAGCCGGACTGTGAGGAAGTGTGAGGAAGAATTGGAGGGAGAAATTTACACGGTCTTGAATAGGTGGGCGCAATCCTTTTTCCGGCCCCGAGAAACTGAAGGGGGACCCCGCTGCCCCGGCGGAGACAGGGGGCGCCGGGGGCCTCTTGTTACAGTAGAATTTCGGGGTACCTGAATTCATGTACCTAGGTACTCGTAATTCATGTGAGCAGGCAATCCCGCGATAAGGCGCCAATACACAACTCTCTAGTCACATATTCTTTATCAGCTCTGCATAGGCGATTATCCCATCAGATGTGTCTTAGCATAAGCAGGATTATTCACTAGTCAGGTCGTATGTCCATGCACGGTATTGTTAATGAGTTCTATGTACTTCGTACAGAATGCCTACTATGTACTTCGGGACACTGATAACGTACTTCTATATCTTCATCTCCGGCAATCATACTGGCGTCGTCATTCTCAACTTTCTACTTCCCGTAGAATAACGCCGAAGAAATGTCTGCAACCCAACAGAAGAAGACGTCTGGTGCCGGCATCCAAGCAATGCGGGCAAAGCCGGAGGAGGAGTGGGACGAAGAGCAGCTCCAGCAGGCACTGAAGCAACTGAAGCTGCTTCACATAAAGGTACAACCCTCGGATCGCGCCCTCGTTTCTTAGGAGATGCTAAAGCGGGAATTGCTGACACGATGGGGGCATCTACAGTGCCGGGAACTGAGGGGTACGATTCCACGTATGCTAGAGTCAATAACCACGAAACAAACCCGTAAGAAGCCCACGCACTTCCCCCAAGGACAACTATACACTATGTTTCTTACTGACTGACGGGGGTGCATAGCCGATGAGGTCTTCCAGGGCTTCTTGAAATCAGTACAAGCCGCTCGCAGCGAGATCAAGGATTTCGGCGACTTGTATAGCAGCGAAGAAAATCAGAGGGTTCTCAGCCACGCCAAGAAGAGCCGCGAGACGAATCCGAGAGACATCAAGCCTTGGAGAGCAAAGGATGATCCCTACTGGTTCGACCTCGACGCTTAATACTATCACGGGCATTTCAGGTGATGCTTAGCATGGTTTGTCGCTTTTCTTTTGGTTTTAGCGAGGCACAACGTGGAGTTCGGCTGCGTAAGGTGCAACGTGATCTGGGTATCTGATTTGATTGGGAATGGGCAATATGAAGACGCGAACGGGAGACTTTGACAGGGTATCAGGACTTTCGGGAGGTACTGTCTGCGCCATTAAGAGTTATGACCGGGCCATGGTTGCTTTTTAGGTCTTCTCCTAACACATAAGTTGATATTTCCTATCACACGGGGTGCGTAGAGAGCGGGGGCTAGCTGCGTGGTAATAATAGTTACGCATATATCTGTAGCCCTGGGTTAATGTCTCTGGCAACTATAACATTTAGATACGACATCCATCTCCGGATTCGACCGGCTTCATTCCCCTGATGGAGTGTTGCAGTAATGAACTCGCCCTTAAAGCCTTTAATTCTGTACTGTGAGCAAGGGAAACCCCCAGAGTAACACAGTACGCTTCCAATTGACGTGTTTACTTTGAAGCAGGGAAACGCTGTACCCATCTATACATGTTGGTATCATCTCAGTCTCACTAAGGGTGCTTTTCTTCTTAAGTACATATGTACCTAACGCTGATTGCATGTATGCATGTAGTGGGCATTCGACCCCACCTGCCCTCCCCCAAGGCACCAAAATTCAATCGGTGAATTTTCGAATCACCACCGGAATTTTCCCATCCTTTTGCCCCTCCAAAGAGTTTGGGTCATCACCAGCCAAACTGCAACTACGGTACCCAACTGCCCCCCGGTGACCGTCTACGATAGTTCTTGGTCCCTCTGGTCACCTGTGGTTATTTAATTCCCCAGTAACGAACAGCAGCAGTAAACGGTACCGTCAGCAGTCGGTCAACATGTCTCGATTCTTCCGCGCCGGCGACGATAGCTCCTCCGAGAGCAGCTCTGACGAAGAGAACCTCTACTCAGAAGGGGAGGAAGAAGAAGAGGAGCAAGAACAGCGCGAGTCCGACGATCAAGATGACGACGACGATGATGATGACGAATCGGAGGATGAATCCAGTGACGACGAGGGGGCTAAGAAATCCGGTGCCGCACGTTTCTTACGAGACGAGTCATCAGGCGACGAATCTAGCGACGATGACGACGCCCCCAAGACGTTAAAAAGCGCCAAGGACAAGCAGATGGCAGAACTTGAGGCCATAATCGACGCCATAGAGAAGCGGCAAAAGATCAACGATTGGGGCGCCATATCCACCGGTACGTTTCACCGTCCCGTTTCCTCCTCACGTGCCGCATACCATTCATACGCATGTCGCGCTACGGTGGGACCTGATATAGTTGTGTCAAAAGTATGCTAACCTTTGATTTCCTCTACATCTAGAATTCGACAAGCTCAACCGTCATGCCACCAAGATGGCGGAGCGGGGACGCGTGCCCAAGCTGTACATTAAGGCCCTTGTCGAGCTAGAGGACTCGATGAACGAGACAATCTCCAAGCAGAAGGTCACGCCCAAGAAGATGAACGCCACGAGCGCCCGTGGTCTGAATGCCGTCAAGCAGAAGATCAAGAAGCTCACCAAGGACTACCAATCCCAGGTCGAACAGTACAGGGCGGATCCCACCGACTTCCTCTTCTCCGACGATGAGGACGACGAGGCTCCTGCCTCGAAGCCCAAGAAGGCCAAGGCCGAAGTCTTCGAGGGACCGGCCGAGGGCGATGAAGAAGGCTTTTCCACTGTCGGCAAGGGCGGTAAGACGCTCCAGTTCACACCCGAGAGTATCTTCAAGCACCTGCGAGCCATCATGGAGTCTCGCGGCAAGAAGAACACCGACCGTCTCGAGCAGATCCGCATCATGGAGAAATTGCTGGAAGTAGCCGCCACCCCCTACCAGCGGATCAGAGTTCTCCTCACCATCATCTCGGCACGATTCGATCTCGGCACTGGTGCTGCAACCTCGATGCCCCTGGAGCACTGGACGGCCGCCGAGAAGGAGCTGGCCACTCTGTTCGAGGTGCTGGAGGCGAATCGCGATCACATCGTCATCGAGAACGCCGAGGAATGGGAGGATGACGACAAGGCGCCCACCCTGCAGCCGGGAGAGAAGTACATCAAGGTCCCCGGCAGCATTGTGTCATACGTCGAGCGGCTGGACGACGAGCTTACCCGGTCGTTGCAAACCATCGACCCCCACACTTCGGAATACATTGAGCGGCTGACGGATGAGGGTTCGCTGTACAACATCATCTTCCGCGGCCTCCTCTACTATGAGCACCTCGGAAAGGACAAGTCTCTGGAGATCCCGCAGGACAGTCTAAATCGGATCGTCATGCGTAGACTCGAGCACGTCTACTTCAAGCCCGCCCAGGTCGTCAAGATCCTTGAGGAGAACGCCTGGAAGTCGGTGCCTTCCGGTGCCGAGTCCGTCATAACGCCGCGTAGCGAAGTCGCCGACGCCACCAGCCTCCTCAACATCCTCTGCAAGTATCTCTTCGAGAACAGCGAGGGTATCATTCGTGCCCGTGCCATGCTTTGCCAGATCTACTTCTTGGCTCTTCATGACGAGTACTACCGAGCCCGGGACATGATGCTCATGTCGCATCTGCAGGAGACGATCGGCAGCTTCGACGTCCAGACCCAGATCCTCTACAACAGAACCCTCGTCCAGGTCGGCCTCTGTGCGTTCCGAAAAGGGCTCGTCTACGACGCACAAAACACCCTCCAAGAGATCTGCGGCAGCGGTAGGCAGAAGGAGTTGTTGGCTCAGGGCGTCATGATCCAGCGGTACAGCCAAGTGTCCCCTGAGCAGGAGCGGCTGGAGAAGCAACGACAACTACCTTTCCACATGCACATCAACCTCGAGCTCCTGGAGTGCGTCTACCTGACGTGCAGCATGCTCCTCGAAATTCCCCTCCTCGCCCAGACCGGCTCCTCCCCTGACATCAAGAAGCGGGTTATCAGCAAGACATATCGGCGCATGCTCGAGTACCACGAGCGGCAGATCTTCACCGGCCCCCCGGAGAACACGCGTGATCACGTCATGCAGGCGTCACGCGCCCTCGCCGCCGGCGAGTGGAAGAAGTCGACGCACTTCATCCACAGCATCAAGATCTGGGACCTAATGCCGGACACGGAAGGAATCAAGGCGATGCTGTCGAAGCAAATCCAGGAGGAGGGCCTGCGGACCTACCTTTTCACTTACGCGCCCTACTATGACACGCTCGCTGTATCTACCTTATCATCCATGTTCGAGCTCGAGGACCGCAAGGTCGCGGCGCTCGTGAGCAAGATGATCAGCCACGAGGAGCTGGCGGCGGCTCTCGACCAGGTCACGCAGACCGTCATCTTCCGCAAGGGCGTCGAACTCTCGCGGCTGCAGAGCCTCGCGCTCACTCTCTCCGATAAGGCCGCCCAGCTCATCGAGACCAACGAGCGCACCCTCGAGCAGCGTACCCAGGGCACCGCCAATGCCTTCGACCGCCGCGGCGGCCAGAACGCGCGCGGCGGTCGCGGGGGCGGACAGAGGACCGGCGGCCGTGGCGGTAGGACAGGAGGTGTGCCGAGGCAGGCCGGTGGCACACAGTTCACGGGTGGTGCGTTAGGTGCTGCCGTCCGCGGTTAGGAATACGGGTTAGGTGCCTAAGTAGATCAGGAAGTGGGGCGGAGTTCCTCTCGTGTGTAAGGTAATGCATCAGGCTGACTGGGTTTGCTTTGAATCAAAAGGGAAACGTCGCTGCTGAGGGCCGGACTGGGGATCTTTCCGATGGCGAGACAGACTGCGGTAGTCTCGTAGATACATAGCTAGGTTGCTATGGAATTTGCTGTTCATGATTATGGCCCTCATGGTACTCTGTTGCCCACTGCATGGTATCGACCACCGGAGCTTCGGGACCATCCAAGCTCGTTGGGACGTTCGTTGCATGCATATCGGAACAATACGGTTTACGAAACGATGGAATTCCAGCTTCCCTCGGACAACCTCGACAAGCGATCGAGGAATACCTCCTTCCCACTTCGTAGCAATAGCACCTCTCTCGCTACGCCGGGGTCTCTTTCCCCGAGCTGCTTTTCGGTGCTGCAAGTTCCCTGCATATACCCTCTTGACAACCTCCTTTCTTAATGGCTTAGGCATTAAGTGTTACCCATTTACTCAGGTGGGCGACGCGGATCGATTCCTTGAACAAGACGTGAAAATCGACTCGCCGCCTCAACGTGGAGGGCCTAACCGTATCTGCTTAAGTCCCCGTTCCCGGGCCTTTCCGCGTGGTGGGGGTTTGCATGCCAAGCTTAGATTTGGTGCCATGCCCTGTTCGCAGACGTCCTACGCGATGGATGATTGAGATGATTATGTCGAAGCTAAGCTGAGTGACGGCTTCGGAAATGACCCTATTTTTATGACTGCCTGCATATCTGTTGCCGATGGTTCCGCATACAGTAGACTATTTCCTTTTTTGTTAGTACGATTTCCTAGTCAGCGGGCCTGAAGACACTTCAATCCCGTATTTGCCCGGTGTAGCGCACGATATAATTATCGAGAAATGCAACGCGAGCTCTGCTCCAGTCGAATATAAAGAGACATTATGTCTTCTACTCCAAGATAATGTGGTGGTTGTAGCATGAGATAGAACTCTGGCAGAGGGTGTCTTTCAACTGCCATATTTGTGGGCTGTACAACAATAACACAAGAATTCTACTGTATTGTTTGCTTTCGCGATCGCGGTGTTGGAAGAACTATTGTAACAGGGGAACGGCGGTAGCGACTATACGGCACGCCAAGGAGACGGGAAAACAATGTTTTACGATACCCATTTCTCGATAGAAAGCAAGCAAGTAGCTCAACCCGACAGAGTGGAAGACTGATGAATTAAGCGGTCTTATCTTATCAATTAGTCTGACTCAGCCAACCCCCACTTCATTGTAGAAGCTTTCTCTGATTTCCAATGGCTGACTTATCGTCATCTCTCACCATAGTGCGGTATTGTTGGCGTTGGTTTTGGCACCGTATTATGGTCCATGGTTCATTTAAAATGTATTTGATTTCACATGTGTCGTTCTTAACCTCATAAGTCTCATACGGTCTAATGCTCACCTGTCCCTGTATTCCACGATATTACATTGTAGCTCGTAGCAGTCGTAGTGATACCAGCATCGCCACAAGCGTCATCGCCAGACTCCTTTCCACCACTCGGCGGCGACAGCCTCCTCTTCGGACGAGCGGCATACGCCTACTTGTAAGCCCATCACTCTCTGCATCGCGCATTCTCACCACCTACCAAAATCGCACAATGTCATCCGAACCGTCTCCGGAGCGGGTGATAACCGTACAATCTCCGGCGCCCGCCACCGAAGCAGCAACTCCAGAGTCCGAGACCGCATCCAGGCAATCGAAGGAACCCGAGTTGCCACCCCTTAGCGACCACGAGTTCCGGCAATACAACCGACTAGCGGAACACATGGACTTGTTCCACAACCACTTCCGGTCCACGTGGAACATGCTGTGGGGGGCGTGCACCTCGGGCAGACGGCCGGGCGGCATGTCGCTGAGGGCCTTTGTCGGCGCGGGGCTGCAGTTCGTGCAGCAGTTGGAACTGCACCACAACATCGAGGAGACGTACGTCTTCCCGGTCCTCGCCAAGAAGATGCCCGAGTTCCGGAGCGGGAGGGGCAACGGGGCGGCGGAACTACTGAGGCAGCACAAGGAGATACATCAGGGTCTGGAAGTGTTGCAAGAGTATCTGCTCAAGTGCAAGAGCGGCGAGACGGAACTGGAGATGGGGACTCTGAAGTCGAAAATGGAAGGATGGGGTACTGTGCTCTGGACTCATCTTGATCAGGAGGTCAAGACGCTCGGTGCGGAAAATATGAGAAAGTATTGGACCCTTGATGAGATAAGGAAGATGCCCATGTGATCGGTTGGGCTAACACGAAAGGATATGCACCCACTACTTGTAAGGAGCCATAGGTGTTTGGATATATCGTCGAGAGAACCGTTGCTTTCTGTTTGGGGCTGCTAGCTCGCTAATGGGATCAAGGATATACCGAGACAGTCGGCCAACGATTTAAGCAACCATAGCGCGTGCTCTAGATAGCTGCCGCTGTGGAGGAGACAACGCTCCCCCGTGGAGAGTATATGATAATTACTGAGCATCGGCAGTCCGGGCGCCTTTGGTTGAGATTAATGCAGGTCATACATGTGTGGTAGTCATTAGGAGGCTGCTCGAACATTCAGGGGATTCCTCCTGAGTGTATTGTGAGTCCAATAATATAGGCAATAGGCCATCTATAAGGTTGGAGGGAATTCAAACCTTCTTTATCGCATTATCCTCCCTTGCGCCCTTAAGGGTAAAGTCAAATAACTGGTTACCAGATAATTCTCTTGTATGTATGCTTCTTTTAACGCAATAGATGGCGCGATATAACTAATTAGATACCCACGGCGTACTCCAGTGATTTGATTTCTGATTTCTGTTGTCCCATATATGGAAGGAGGCATGCTCATCACCTGCAGACCACTATGTAGCCATTTCTGCAGACAGTTCATGACTCTTCAGGAATGAATGCTTCAGTATGTGATATCGGGCTCTCATAGCTTCGAATCCTTCCAGTCCTTAACTAGGCTTCTTCTTAAAGTGTTATCACATACGCTTTAATGGGCAGGGGGGGGTTGAGCACTACGTTTATATCCGTGAGTGGTACTCTAAAATTCTATGCCCCCCTGAGATAATGCTTTGCAGTCAATACCATCGGGCTCCGAGGCCAGGTTGTAGAGTATATAGCCTTGGATGACTAACCGTATGATTAAAACGGATCACATGTATTGAGGCTTCCAGTTGAGCAAGGGCTCATCAATGTTGGCCATCTTTTCGTGGAACAGAGAAACCGGCGGAGTATATAGTATAAAGCAACCCAGCGGGATCGTCTTAAGTTGTCTCCGTTCAGTCCTATAAGAGACCCGCGACCCTGGCAACTAGGAAGGGGCTAGCTGCAACAGATGATCAAGGTTTATAGCCTGCCTTGCCTGCCAAGGGATTTCAACTTGGCATTGTAGCACCTGGCCACTGACCTCGGATCATGTATGTCCCCTTATCATATGAGGACGGGACATATGACTGCCGCTGATTTCTGGACACAGAATGTGTCCACCCCTTCACCAATTCGCTTGGATATTCCTTCTGGCCGGGGAGCTTGCCGCGACTCGGCTCAGTGAGCTCTGTTGCTGGTACTAGGATCCTGACGAGACCTGGTATTAGCTCAGTAATTACTGCATTAGCGTTCCGGGACACCAGCGGAAACGGACGCAACTGGCTGAGAATGCAGTACTAATACTGTGAGGTAAGTGCATCCTGTCTGCAGGCTATCCGTGCCTCGCTTCGCGCTGCATAGCGATTCCTCCCCATCAGCTTTCTGGTTCCGCGGAGAGTGTAGGTAGGATGTGACGGTTGCATCTGCAGCTGTCCAAGGTTGCATATACCTACAGGAGGTTCATCGTAGTTGCATTTTTCTCCAGCTAGCACTGCGGGGTGACGTCGAGGGCCGCAAATTCACGGCTGACGGCGTCTAAGCGAGATCCGGGCCGTAATTAATGTCAGCACTAGGTCGGGGATAGTTGGAGCGGAACATGTAGGCTATAGTTATTAGGCTGTCGTCCAGGGCTAGAACGACGGTGACACTTCGCAAAGGTGGCTGTCTCGCGTAGTTGCCTTGATGATTTCCCGGGCCTTTGGCGCTACCCTAGTCACGCCGTGGATGATAGGATTATAGCCTGAATGGTGGGCTACTGCAAACCTCAGCTACTCTTGGCAACGTTGCTAGCAGGATTTTAGGTAGTATATCCTCATGCGTGACTGTTTATGAAGCTAATGCAGGTTTGACGCACCTGTACATGCGCTACGGTGCTGACAACTAGCTACCTTCGCCCGAAAGGCGTTGTCGCTTATGTACGGAATAGGAAGAGCGGCGTCTGATGGAACCTGGCAACACGGACTGATCCCATGGTTGGTTAAATGTTGATTTCCAAGACGCCCAGGACGCAAATCTGATCCTTCAATCCAATTCCTCATGGTGATCATTTCCTAAAGCAGACGGCACCCTGGATACTATCGCGTAAGAATCTTGAATTCTTTTCTGCCGCAGATCTTGATCTTTACCGCGGCAGCGTGGTCAATTGGAAATTTGGAGCAGAATGGGGCCGGATGCGTGTATCGTGCATGGTTTGGCTTCGTGATCTTGGACGTTTTCTCGCTTCTGGTTCTCGTCTATCGTGGGGCCTGATCTTTAACTGGACCGATTTCTGCGATGGGGTTACCATTGCGGGCATTACGCTCGGTCTCGTTACGAGGAGCGAAGTCTATAAGAGGCTGAAACTTCGAGATGTGTTGGCTTCGTAGCACTCTACTTCTCGGTTGTCAACAGAGCCGGTAATAGAATTATTGAGATATTTCAAGCCTGAGATGTTCTCTGCTCGTGCCATCGTTGCCTCAGCCGTCATCCTCGCGGGGCTAGCTTGGGCCGACAGCTGTGATGATATCGAGGCTACTTCCTCGATCCAGGTGGCTCGTCCCCTCTCTGCCTCGTACATCACCGAGCGAAACGACTACTGGTCGACATCATGTCGGGCCATGAAGCCCACCTGCGTGCTCTTTCCCGAGAACGCCGCGGAGGTGTCCACCATTGTGCGGGTTCTCACCAGCAACTCGGAACCCTTCGCCGTCAAGTCTGGCGGGCATAACCCAAACAATGGCTGGTCCAGTGTTGAGGGTGGACCACTCATCTCGATGGAGAAACTCGACCAGGTCACACTGGACCAGGAGACCGGCGTTGCTAGGGTCGGCCCAGGTCAGCGGCTAGACAGCATCTCCGCCGAGCTGGACGGGACAGGGTGGACCTTCGTCGGCGGCCGTATCGGCAACACCGGCGTGGGTGGCTTGATTCTTGGTGGAGGACTCTCCTATATGTCGGCGCAGTACGGCTGGTCCGCGTCCTCCGTCATCGAATACGAAGTCGTCCTTGCCAACGGTACCATTACCACGGCATCCGCTACGCAGAACCCTGATCTGTACAAAGCCCTCAAGGGCGGCGGTAACAACTTTGCTATCGTGGTGTCGTATCTCTTGCAGACGTATCGTCAGGGCGATGTCTTCGGCGGCAACCTAGTTTTCAAACACACCGATAACAACGCCCGCGAGCTGTTAAAGGCCGTCAGAGACTTTACTGAGTATAACACCGATGACAAGGCCGCGGTCATCGTGACGGCGGAACGCGCTCCCATTGACCTTATCGATTCCTGGATCCTCTTCCTCTTCTATGACGGATCTGACGTGCCCGAGGGTATCTTCAAGAACTTCACGGACGTCGGACCCATACTAGACACAACTAGGGTTCAATCGTATGCGGAACTTATGGCTGGAAGTAACTGGGCCGTCCTTCCGGCCTCGGCGGTGCAAATCGGTACGGAGACGGTCCCTTTACCGTCGGCCGCCGCCGGCGAGGAGATCATGAGAGCCTTCCACGACCACTGGAGGAACATGTCGGACACGGTTCAGCTCGTCCCAGGCATTGTATCCTCTATTGCCTTCCAACCGTTCCCGAAGCGCATTGCCGAAGCTGCCTTGGAAAGAGGTGGAGACTTGATCAACGTCGACCCCGATGCGGACCGCCTGATCATTGAAATGAACTATGCCTTTTCTCTTCAGGAGCTTAACTATGAGAAGATGGACCAGAAAATGCAGGATACGTACGGAGGCATCCGTGAGAGGGTGCTCGCGTACCAACAGCAAGGGAAACTACCGGACGTGTATTGCCCTCTCTTCATGAACTATGCTTTCCACCGGCAAGAATATTGGGCAAGGCTGAAGCCCGAGGATGCTGCATTCGCGCGCGATGTTGCAGAGCGATATGACCCGAACCATTTCTTCCGTGACAGAACAGGAGGATGGAAGCCTTAGAGGGCGACAGCACTGATCTCTTTGGGCGTTGTAGGAATGGGATGGTAATGGATGTTGTATTGGAGTTGGAAAGCTAGCGCGAGGGCTGGTGGAGAAATTCTCTATTTCAGTTTACCGCCTCACAGTATCCTTCACCAAAGGTTCAGCCAGAGTAATATCTATAATAGGCTATAATAAGAGGCAGTATCATTGAATAATAACCCCGCGAGTAAAAGGCTTTGGAGAGCACAAGAATGAGTTCTACGGGCCCCGTACCATGCCCTTTTGTGGTCTAGATAGCCTGCACTATTGTTTCGGTTCACACCTGTATATTGGGCCTCTGGTGGCAGACTGTGTGCTGGGTTTATGGGTGTGAGAAACGCAACAAATACAATGGCTCACAACAGCGCTTTAATTGATGGTAGCAATATTCCCTGGGTTCGAGAACATACGGGGTATGCTAGATGCCTCTTGTTAATTTACCGAAACTTTAGTACGATGACCTCCAGGAAAGGGGGAGGTTCGGGCCGCGTACGTGGGCTGGGGACCGACATGATACGGTAACGGATGATTTACCCATTTCCGAGAAATTAGCCAATAGACCCACTGTTAAACTTAACAAGGTTTTTGATCTCCAAGGCATCTAAAGGAGCTTCTACAACTCTGCAACTAGTTGTCTACGTTAGTCCCTGTTTAGGCTTTGACAACACCTGTCGGATACAGTGGAGTGAGGTCGGAGGGAATCGGACCGTCTGTCGCGCTAGTGGGTGGAGGAAACAGGGGTAACAGCTAATTTGTATGAGGGATTAATTCCTTAAGACCCTGAAGAAGACAGTTAGCTGTTATTATCATCAACATTAATATACGAATAAAGCTGCAACGAGGATACTTATATTTCGTGGTCTCAGGTTGTTTAATAGTTATAAGCCCGGATTACGAGATTTTTTAAATTTATTATATTTGCCCCTAAAAACCCTTTTTATTGTTAACAAATTAGGTGCCAAATAGTTAATTAAAACGGATTACGATAAGTAATAATCTAGGAACGGTTATAAAAGCAAAGTTCGAAAAATTAGGCGAATAAAATACGTAATGGGAAAAACTTTTTAATTATACGTCCGAAAATATTGTTAAATTATTTAATTTCGAATCGAAAAAAACGTTATTATTTAAACCTAATTATCTTTCGTTTAGAAACGTTAATAAAAATATAAATTTATTAATTAATTTCGAAAAAAAAAACGAAATATCGAAATAATTTTTTTTTTAAATATATTAATTCGAAAAATAACGTTAGAATTTTTAATAAAAAAGTTTTATTACCGTAAAATTAATAATATATAACTTCGTCGGAAAATCGTATTTATTTTATTTAAAAGTTAATAAACTAATACGTAAATAAATTAATAACCTAAAATAATACGTTAGCGTAAACGTAAATAAAATAATAAAGTTTATAAAAGTTAAATATCGGAAAGTTTTTTTAAAAAAATATATTAACTTAAAATTTTTTTATAAATAATTTAAAAAAAATAAAATATAATTATAACGAATGCCGTAAAAAATAATATTTTTAAATTAATCGGCTTATAATAAATAAATAATTTCATAAACGTAATAACGTTATTAAAAGCGTAGTATATAAATTAATTACGGTTAGTTATATTTTGAAATAAAATTAATAAATTATTTTATAAAACCGTTAATAAAAAAGCGTGTATATTAATAAAAATACTTTTAAGGCAGAAAAATATAAAGTTATTTATTAAAATTCCAAAAAAAAAAAACTTATTTACGTTATAATTTTAAAGGTAAAAATTTTGTTATAAAAAGTAATTAATTTATTAATAAAGCTTTATTTTTAAAATATCTCGTAAACGAATAAAAATTAATTTTTAAATTAAAAGTTATAACTTTAAGAAAAAGAAAGAGGCTGCCGAACGTATAAAGATAATGGATATAATATATTAACTTATAAATATATAATTAATATTTTTTAAAAAAAATGTTTGATAAAAAAATAGCTTTTAACGTTAAATTCCGTAAAAAGATTAAAACGATTAGTAAAAAAACTTTCGGAAATTTCGAATTTGTAATAAATTAAAGGTAATAACGGTTAATAAATAAATTTTTTTTTAAAAAGCTTTATAAATAGCATATTTTATAAGGTATTTAACGTCTTAAATAAATATTTATTAAAAAATTATACGATTTTAAATTTAAAAAGCTTTATTTATATATTTCATAATTTAACCCGATTTAAAAAATTTATAAAGGTACCGAAAAAATATTTTATTTTAATAAATAATATTAAAATAATGATTTTAAAATATAAAAATATTATGATATATATAAAGAATTTACGTAAGAAAAAAAAGGGCTTAATGTTAAAAGAAATAGTTTATTATCGGGGTTTTATTTATAATATCGTTTCGTATAAATTTTTCAAATAAAAAGGCTATTATTAAAATATTTTTAATAATAACGTAAAATATTAAAATAATTATTAAAAGTTATATAAAAGCCGTTTTTTTAATAATTAAAAAGGTAAATAAAGTAATAGGTTAATTAAGGGCTTAAGTTTTAAAATCGGGGGTGTTATAATATTTAAAAATAAGTTATTATGGGTTAAAATTTTTAAAGTATTTACTTAATTATTACCGCGAAACGTTATTAAAGGGCTTTAAAATAACCAAATACCCGGCGTATATTTTAACGAAAATAAAGAAAATTTTTTTACGGAAAAAATTAAACTTTAAAGTAATAACGTTTTTTTTAAAGGTATGTTTGGATTAATAAAATCTTTCTGAAGAAACCTATGGATATAAATAGGTGTTAACGATTTTTTAAAAAGTTTTATATTGGGCGATAATATATTTTTGCGTAATAGTAGGAAAAAAGGAAAAAGGTTTATATATTTTAAAAAATTATGTAAGTTAAATTAAAAATTATTTCGGGTTTTGCGTAAAGTTTATACGAAAAAATATGAAATTCGTTCGTAAATTGTTTATAAAATGGTTGCGTTTAAAAGAAATTTTTATCGAATTTTTTACTTTATATACGTACGTTTAAAATAAAAGCGTAAAACGTTCGAAAAATATAATAATAAAAAAAGTATACGTTATAAGAATTAAATTAAAATTACCGTATAATTTGTAAAAAAAGTTCGTTAATTACGTTATTTATTTTTATAACAAAACCTTAATAATTGCTTTTAAATAAAAAACGTTATATAAGGTTAGATATATTTTTTAAATTAAAAAAATAAAATATTAGATTTTAAAATATCTTAATTAATTTATTTTAAAACTTATGGTTGTAGGTATTACGTATTAAAATTTAACCCGAATTATAAATTTAATAAGTTATAAAAACTGGACCTTAAAATATATATCGAATATCTCGTAAGGTATAACTTTACGAATATATATAAAATATAAGTATTAAAGCTTAAAAAGGTAATTGTAACGAAAGATATAATCTTTAATAAAATGGAATTTTTAAATAAAAAAAATATATTAAAACGTTTAAAAAAGATGGTTAAAAACTTTAAAGATTTAATTACGAAGTATAGTTATTTAAAAAATTAACGGTTAACGAAATAATTTTTAAAAAAGATAATTCGGAAATGGAAAGTAAAAATAAAGATAAAGTTAATATTTTTTTAAATAAATAGTAATCCGAAAACGAAAATATTTAAGATAAAATTATTATAAAATATAAAATTAATTTTAAAGATATAAATTAAGATAATTTTTATTGTTATTTAAATTAATAAAAAAATTTATAAATTTCACAAAAAAAAAAATTATAATTTCCGCGATTATAAAATTACCAACTTTTAAATAAAAGCGTTCGTTATCGGAAAAAAAATTTCTTTTTATCGAAAAAATTTAGCGGAACTATTTAAAAACGTACGTAAACTATCGAATTACCCGATAAGTAATAATTTTACGTAATATAAATAATTTATTTTTAAAAGTATAACTTTTTTAAGTTATAAAAAAAAACAATTACGAAATTAATTAAAGGTTATTAAATACTTTATTATAAATAGGCATTTATTTATAAGTTCGATAAATATAAAATATTTTAAAACTATAAAATTAGGTTGGTAATATATAAAAATTAATAAAAAGTTGAAAATTTATTTATAAAAATAATAACGTTAATAAAAATAACGTTACGGTTGATTTTATAATAATTATTAAGTTAATCCTAAAACTTACCTAATTAAACGTAATAAACGTTTTTATTTATAGTAATTTAAATAAAAAAGTTTTTATAAAAATATTTTTAAAGTTTACGAAAAAAAGGAAAGTATTAAAGCTTAAAAAAGCTTTATATAACTTAAAAAAGTTACTTTTTTTATAGCAAAAAACGTTTATAAAGGCCTTTAAAAACCTAGGTTTTCGTAAGGTTCTTTAAAAGTTCTATATAATAATAAAAAATAATATATTAATATTTTTCTTTATAAACGATATAATGTTAAAATATAAGAAAAAAAAAAAGAAAGTAATAAAAATAATTATTAATTTAAAAAAACGATTTAAAATTAACTAAGTATAAAAAATTTAAATAATCTTTAAGGATTTATATTTTAAAACAAAAAAATAAGCGATTAATTTAGTTATTATGAAAGGTATATATCGAAAAGGTAATAATTTAATATTAAATTAATATATTAAAATAAATTTTTTATACTTTTATAAATTAAAATAAACTTTTTCCGTTCGAAAAAACGGCAAGGAATAAATAACGAAAATTATATTAAAAAAAATCTGTTTAATTCTTTTTGTTGTTATATTTATACGTCCTAATATTACGTTTATTATTTTACGGTTATTACGTTTTAATTATAACCAGTTAAATATTTATTATAAAATTATAAATAAAATAATTCGGTATTTATATTATATCCGTAATTTCGTAATTCGGTACGAAAATAATAAAAAAGTTTAAGTTATAATATATATAAATAATAATTTATTTATTAATAATTTACTCGATTAAAAAAGTTTTTAAAAGTTTATAATTTTATTATTTAAAAAAGTTATAAGATAAAAAACGAATAAATAAAATATAATTATTACGAATACGATTAAAATAAAATTGTTAACTTTAAATTAAACGATTAAAACAAAACTTATTTTTAAATAAATTATTAAAAATATTAATTTTAAAATTTAATTATCTTTTTACGGCAAATTATACTAATAAACAAATATTTAAATTATTTATAAAAAACGTTTTAAAGTTAATAACTAAATTAAAATATATTAAGATATATAATTATTAATTAAAACAGAAATATTTATAAAAAAATATATAGGTTAAAAAAAATACGAACAGTATAATAATTAACGGTTTTACGAAATTGTTTATAAATAATATATATAAAAGATTTGTAAAGCTTTTAAGGATGGAAAAATTTATATAATAATTAAAATTTATTAAAAAAGAAAATAAATTTTATAAAAAGATTATAGCGCGTCGAATAAAACGTAAGGTAACGTAAAAGTTCCTAATAAAAAGCGATCTAAATCAGCTTTGGAAGGACCTTATTTATTAATGATCCTAGCGTAATAAACGCCAGCAAGATCTGCGATGGCCTTATTAAGGGTGTGTCGGATATAGTGGAGTGAGATCGGAGGGAATCGGACCGTCTGTCGCGTTAATGGGTGGAGGAAATAGGGGTAACAGTTAATTTGTATAAGGGATTAATTTCCTGAGATCCTGAAGAAGACAGTTAGCTGTTATCATCATCAACATCAATATACGAATGAAGCTGCAACAAGGATACTCATATTTCGTGGTCTCAGGCTGTTTGACAACACTACATGGTGTGTTTCTCTCATATGATTACCTAGCACGGAGGGAGTAGAGAAAAGTTCCGGGGGAGTAGAGCCACTTTTCGTTTGAACTCAGGTGGCGTAAGCTGCGGAAAAACTTAAAATAAAATAAAATAAGTTTTTAAATATTTAAAAATTATATAATAAATTTTAATTTTTTCTTTTAACTTAAAATAAATAAAATATATTAAAAATTAATAAATATAATATTAATTTTTTTTAAAAAAGTTAATTTTATATGTTAAGTAATTACTTTGCAATTACCCAGCAAATGCTAGTATCGACAGCATATGCTGGGCAAATGCAGTAGTTATTGCATTTGCTTAAAATATAGGTAGCAATTGTTAAGCAAATGCTGTAATTACCAGCATTTGCCCAGCATATTCGGTATCATTACTTAGCATTTGCCCAGCATATTGTAAGATAAGGGATAGCTGTGAGCTGAGTGAGGTGATCGCCAACTAGTTGCAGAGTGAATTCCAAGAAGTGAGTGTATTAGGTTACTTCCATCTGGCGTTCCCTGGTATCGTTAGATAGTTATTTATGCTAGTGAGTCCTTCGGCTATTGTTCGGCTAACAGTTGCAGCCCCTTAGGCGCTATGTTCTTATAATTACTTCCCCCTTTTGTAGCTGCTGGTCCTTAATAACGTTATTATCGTAACCCCGTAAATAGGTCGGCCTTTAATAATTACGTCCCGTTATTATGCGACCGTTTTTTTAATACTAGCCGAATAGCCGGTCCGTATGTATGCGTTTTGTTAGTTGTTATGGCCGCCGTAATAACTTATTGCGTGATCTTCGTTTGCTGGTTCCTTAATAACGTTTTTTCTGCCCTTTTTGCCGTCTGGTTTTTTGCCAGTATCTAAGCGTATTTTTTAAAAAAAATTTTTTACCCGTTCCGTATTTATTACCAGCTATTTTTTATTTTTGCGCTTTTTTGCCGTACGTTTTCCGTTTATTCGTTTATCGTTTTCCGATTATCTATTTATTATTACATTTTCCTGTAAAAAGTTTTTTAAGGAATAAAAGTTCGACTTTAATTTCAATTAATCGTTTTTTAATTGTTAAATAACCGGTAAGGACCTTTAATATATCGATGGCCGTAAGTTTTATTATGTTTATATAATTAAGCGTTATATTTATTACCGATTGTTTTATATCCGGTTTTCGAGTAAATTTAATTGCGTTATTACGAATTTTTATTATAAGGCTTTTCGTTATATAGGGTTTTTATTCTTTTTTTCCGTTTTCCGGTTGATTTTCATTTAGATTCCGCTTAATTTTTTAAAAGTAATTTAGGTTTTTTTTTCTTTTTTTTTTGTTGGTATTATAGCCGTTTATTTTTATAATACCGCCAATTTTTCGGGTAACGAAGTTTATTACGACCGTTTTTGTATATCGTTTATTTACCGATTTATTATTTTCGAAAAGGTAAAGTTAACTTTTGATAAGGTTATAAAAAAAAAGTGCCGATTAATTTCCGGTTAAAATAATAATAAAAGCTAAAAGAAAGTTTTAGCCGTAAAAATGCAGTTTTTATGCCGTATTTAAATTATTTAGGTGGATTTAATAATCGTAAATTACTTTTCGATTTGTTTCCGATTGCCCGTTATTATTTATATATATATATTTTTTTTTTAGGTTTTTAGTAAAAATATCGATACGGATTACGTTTACCGCCGTTTTACGAACGTTTAACCGTTTTACGATTAATTTCCGCCCGTTTTTTTAACGTTTTTACCGAACTTTAACGTTTATCCGTAACTATTTTTAGCTTTTAATTTTACTTTATAATTTCAAGCCGTTAAATCCTAGTTACCTTTAGGACGAATATAAATATTTTACTTTTTATTAAAAAATAGCGAACGTTTTATGCGTAATTTTCGATAATTTTATGGTTTATATACTAAACGATTTCTTCTTAATTATTCCGATTAAGATTAATAAACGTTAATAATCCGGCGTTGAATTTCCGATAGGTAAGGATAATATAATTTAATGGTTAAACGTAAGCTTTCGGCGTTTAAAAGTATGGGTTCGATTTTTATTATTATTTAAGTTTTTAGCTTTTATTATTTTGTTACCTATAATTAAGGTATTTAAGCGATCGTTTTCCGACCGATTTATAATAAATAACCGTTTATTAAAATGTCTAAAAACGGTTAAGTTTCGTAATTTAAATAATTTAATAATTATTTATTTTAATATTATTAATATTTTTTACAATAATAACGGATTTAAGGCTTATTTACGATCGGTTTACGTTTATTTTGCGTTTATTATATTATTTTATTTTATATATATATATTTAATTTTCTTTTTATAACGTTATAATATTTTCGGAATATATTCGAAATGCTTTCGGAATTTTTATGTATTATATTTAGCGGGTTACTTTTCTTATTTAGTAAGGTATTTACGTTATTCCCGATTATCTCGATAGCGAATAATATCCTTTATTACTTATTTTTCTTACTTATTTATTAGGTCCGGTAACATTACTTAAACGCCGCTTAATTCCCGATTATATTACGGTTTTAATAAGGATACCGGAAATACGTTATATATTTTTTAATATTTAATAAACAGGATTACTTTATACGCTTAAAAGTTTATTTACTTTTTAATTATTATTCGAATATAAGTAAATACGAATTTTCTATTTTTAAATTTAAAATTTTTCGTTAATAAATTTATTTATTACTTTGGTTAAAACTTTATAAGCGTATAACGTTAATTACAGTATTTTTTTAAGCTGTTATAACTTTTTCCTAATATTCGTATATCTTTCGGTAAATAACCGTAATTTTATCGAACCGTTTTTTTATTTTTTATATTTACCCTTTAAATCGTTACGGAAAATATTTTATTATTTTTAAGTAATACCCGTATAAAGCCTTAAACGGAAAGTAACCGGTAAACGTATTTCGGGCATTATTATACCCAAATTTTATATTCCGTAATAATTTTATTTAATTATTTTAATATTTATTTACGTAATTATAAAAGTAATGTTTTAATATTTAATAAATATATTTCGTTTATTTATCGGTTTATAAATAATATACGGTCGATATTCGTTACTTAATTTTTCGTTCGTTATAAAATTTTGCCTAAAATTAACTTATTAATAACTTATTTTTATCGTTAATAATTTTAATTAACGTTCCGAATTTATATTTTATTTCGTCATAAAGCAATCGGGTTAATTTAATTACGGTTAAAATTTTAACAGTAAGAATAAATAAAGCCAATTTCGTAAAGCGATCGATAATTATTAAAATTATATCGTATTTTAACTTATTTAACTTTAAACTTTTAAAAAATTTTATAATAAAATTTAACGTAATTTTCTAAAAAAATTATTTAAATAATAACAAAAATTATAATTACCTATATAGCTTATAACGTAACTTTATTATTTTTTAATAATTTAAATATTATTTAGTATATTTTCGGATATCGTTCGTTATATTTTTTTAATAAAATTTTTTAATTATTAATTTTAATATACGAGCGTACTTTATATATTCCGTTTTTAAGTTATCGTAATATTAACTAATTAATTATTTTTATAAAACGCCTTATAACGGAATTATAAATTTATCCCGATAATATAAAACCTTATTTAAGTTTAAAAAATATTTTTCTTTTATTCCGGTTTAATATTTAATTATCCGTATTAACTTTATAATATTTAAATTCTTAAATTGTAACTTTCGAACTTAATTATAAAATTATCAGAAAACTTTCGCCTAAAATATTATTTCGTTTTTAATTAACTTTTTCGCTAAAAAACGTAAAACGTATTAATTATAAATAATAACCTTAATATTAATTTCGTTTTCCTTAAACTTTTCGAAATTCGATTATAATACGGTTATAACTTATAATTATTATCGTTTAACCGTTAATCGTATTACCGTTACGATTTACGTTTATATTATTATACGTAAATAATAAGTCTGGTAAATATACGGTTTTCTACTTTTTTTTTCCTTTCGAAAACTTTTTACGATTATATAATAAAGGTTTTTTGCTTTTTTTATACTTATAGTAATTATTTAAACTTTCGCTACTTAAAATCTGTTTAGAAACTTTACGGCAAACGAATTCTGGGCCGTTTTTATAAAACTTTTTACCTTTTTATAATTTTCCGAATTGCGTTATATATTTATAATTATTTTCCGTACGTTTTTTAATATATCGTCCGTAAATCTAAATTTTTTGGATAACGTAAGGATTATATCCCCGTACTTAATTTTCCTAAATATATAATCTGGGCGTTTAAAAAATCCATCCATCGGGTTAACGGTACCCGGTCGGTATTAAATTTTAAAATCGAATTATAAAAGGCGATAAATTTATTAAGTTAATTTTCCTTTTAAATTACGCGTTAATACTTTTATAACATTTTTTAACGTTATATAATCGGTAAATAGTAAAAACTTTTTTTTCGTTTTTTCGAAGTATTAACGTTAATATTTTAAGTTTTTCATAATCGTTAATAACTTTTATTATTTTATAATCTATTATTTCTTTATTTAAGTAAACTTCCGTAATTAATATATAATTAAGCATTATTGCTTTTTATATTTTTATAAAAGTATTTCCGATATAATTTTTACTAAAACGTCCGTTTCGACCCTAATATTTTTAACGTTATTTTAATGTTAAAGTATAATTGCGGATTAAAAGGCGTTCTTTAAGCTTTGGAATACCTTTTATACCTTTTTGGGTTAATAAAATTTTACTTTTCTATTTTATATTTTTTTTAAGAGTTTTATAATAAATTCCGTAATATGCAAATAATATACGATAAATTTCCGATAAAAGTTTGCGAACTTTAAAAAAACCTGGATATTTTAAATTAATTCCGGTTCTGGTTATATTTTAATAACGTTAACTCGTTAACGGCTTATCTTTAAGCTTTCGATATTAATTACGAATTTTAAAAACTTTATCTTTCTTTTTTAAAATTCGCATTTAAATGTTTTTATAAATAATTAATATTATAATAACTGTTCGTAAATTAATTAAAAATATTTTATATATATTTTTTTTATTATCCGAATAAATAACGATATTATTTAAATATATTATATATATATAATTTATTAATTTAGTTAATATTTTATATATATAATTTTAAAACGTAACTGGCGTATTAATAAAATTAAACGGTATAACCGTATATTCGAATTAGCCGTAACGTATTCGGAAGGCAGTTTTTTATTTATTATTTTTTCTGATCCGAATGCGATAATATATATTTTTAAGATCGATTTTCGAAAATATTTTAGCAGTTTTTAAACGGTTTATAATTTCCGAAATTAAGAATAAAAGGTATCGGTTCTTTATCGTAACCCGGTTTAGTTTTTTATAATCGACGTATAATCGGAAATTATTATTTTTTTGGGGTATAAATAATACTAGTATTTTTATCTCCGTTTTCGAATAACGTATTTTTTTGTTTTTAAATTTTCCCGTATATATTTCTTGAGCGTTTTTTGTTATATTTTCGAAATTAGGTAAATAAATTCGAATAAAGGCGATTTATTAAGGATTAAATTTATTAAATATTTTATTTTTGGCAGTTAAAGAATATTTTTCGTAATCTTTTCGGAATATATTTGTTAAAAGTTTTTCAAATAAGCTAAAAGTTCCGTCGTTTTTTAATACGATTATTTTCCAAATTCCGGAATATTTAGTTTATTAGTTAACTTTATTAGGTTAATAATATAAACTTGCTTATCGGAAAGCGTTAAGTTTGTAAATTTTTATTTATCGATTTTTTATAATGGTTCATATATTTATTAATACGTAATCGTATTTAATAAAATTCTTAATTTGCCTATTCCGAGACGAGATAATAAAAGATCGGGCAATTTTTGGTCGCGACGTATTATAAAATATATTTACTTAAATTTTCGTTCGTCCTTATTGCTGTTTGTTATATTAACGAGAATTTCGTAGGTTTCGTAGTATTTGATATATACGTTATTGGCGCCGATAAAACCCGGAATGTTTATAAAAATAGGTTGAAGATTAAGCTTTTTCGTTAATCTTTTGCTTATAGTATTAATTTATATACCGGTATTTATATTTATTTATATTGTTATATTTTTTACGCTTTTTTTTAATAAATATTTTTCCTTTAAAAAACGGCTTTATTTTAATTGTTTTGTAGTTATTTGCCGAAGTGGATTAGATATATATACCTATTTCGGCTCCTTTTTTAAGGTTATATTTAGAAAGTGATCGGATTTGTCGTTATCGTATATTATAACGTTTTATACCGCTTTCGAAGGCCGGTTTTTATACGGCCGGAATAATAAAATTTTCGTATTTTTTTTAGATTTGCAGTTAATTATTTTGTAACCTAATTTCCCATAGTTATAATACCTGGGGAAACCTTTATAGAAATTAAGAGTATTAAACCGCGTAAACTTGCTTCGGTTAAAGTTAAATCGGCGATTGTCCGATTTCCGAATATAAAAACAATTTCGTTCCTTATTATTCTTTCGTAATATTTTTAATCAGTTCTTATTTTTAAAAGCTTTTTTCTTAAAGGCGTTAAAATAGAATTGTTTATTTTTACTAATATTTTTAACGGAAAACGATCGGTTTTTATTTACCTTTTTTAAGCGTTTTAATACCGCTTTACTTTATTTATTATATTATTAATTCGGTCCAGCTTAACGTTTTTACGTAATAAGGTATTTCGTAATCCTAATAATAGATTATAAAAATAATTAAATATAAAACGTTTATTATTTCGATTATTTTCCGGATTTAAAACGTTTGCAGGTTTTATTTTATAAATTAAAAATTTAGCGGCAATTAATTAGTTTATTATCGTAATTTTATAAATTGCTTTTAATATTTTCGATCGAATAGTATAAAATTTGAATAATTTTTTATTTTTAACTTTTTTTCGTAATTAAAGTAATTAAACGTAACGCGGTATAATCGTTAAACGTTCGTAATAAAAACGTTTATATAACTTATAACCTATTAGATATAAATAATAATATTTCGTTTTAACCGTTTGGCGTATGTTTCCGTTATAACTTTTATTTAATTTTTTTTCTCCTTAATTAACGTACGTTTAATAAATTTTAAGTAGTTATAATACGGTACCCGTTTATTACCTTTAAGTTTTTACGCCGACGTAGCGAATAACTTATAAAGCTTTATTTTTCTAATTTATATAATTATTTTTCTTAACTATTTATCGGAAAAATTTTAAATATTATTTATTTTATTAACGGATAATTTTCAAAATTTGTTTATTATTAAAAGGTTTAAATCTTCTTTATTTTAAGCCTTAAAGCGTTATTATTATATTACGTCCGTCATCTAACCGTTCGATTAACGGTCGTCAGGATATACTCCGGTTACGTATATAAAATAATTCGTATTTTAAAGGGACGTAATCTTTCTTTTATTAAGGCTTTATAGCAAGTTTTTTTATATGCATTTATATCGTAACCGATCGTTCGTCGATCGGATTTAGGTCCGTATTTTTTCCTGTAAGCAAATTAGGCTTATCTTATAATCTACGTGTTCTGCTTTTAATAACTTTCGCGTTACTTTTTATGGTAAAGATGGAAAAATTGTAAAATAAGGGATAGTTATAAGCTAAGTAAGGTAATCGCCAACTAGTTACAAAGTAAATTCTAAGAAGTAAGTATATTAGGTTACTTCCATCTGGCGTTCCCTGGTACCGCTAGATGGTTATTTATGCTAGTAAGTCCTTCGGCTATTGTTCGGCTAACAGTTGCAGCCCCTTAGGCGCTATGTTCTTACACATATGCTGTCGATACCAGCATTTGCTGGGCAATTGCTAAGTAATGATACCTAGAATTTAAGTACCTAAGTACCGATAAAAGTGGAGGTACCGGATTATTTTTCCAGCAAATAGGCTTGGCGATTTCTACTCCCACCGAAATTGCTGCTGCGCCACTTTCGTTCTACTCCGCCGGAACTTTTCTCTACTCCCTCCGAACTGGTCCCCGCTCTCATATCAATACGTGAGATGAAGTGTTTGAACTAGACTGTTTATAAGTCTAGCTGTAAGGCTATCATAGTCGTTCGATCTATTCGAGGCCTTCGACTCTTAAAAGATCACTCCTGAGTACCGTCCCTCCGCATCCTGGTTGACCGAAGTCGTCGTGACTATTGCATCCTCGCCTAGCAGAAACCTGCAGCGTCTGAGGTGAATGCAGCATGGTCATTCCGCCGCTCGCACGTATCAGTCCCAGTCTCCAGGGCCAAGGTCAACTGGTCTGCCATTTTCGACATCCTCCATAACCTCATCCAGGCTCCAAGGGACGTATTTGTATCCCGGTGGATAGTTCGGCGGCACAGTATCGACTTCGCCAAAAGGAACGCCCTGCTTGGTGGCTTCGGCCATCATGACGAAGTTCTCATAGGCATACTGCTCCGGATCATGTTTCCAAATCCAGCTAGGAAGCTTGGGTTGGGCCATTTGTGGGTTAACCTTGGCTGCGGTCCAATCCGTGGCTTGTAGGCGTAGAGCATTATAAAAGCCCAGCTTCTGTGCACAGGCGCAACGAACAAACCGAAGTCGGATGTGGGTCTGCACAGCCAAAGGGATGTTTTCTTTCCCGCCGATCTGCAGGCACGTGGAGAGCGACACAGCATCCTCCATTGCCTGCGTCGCGCCGTTTCCCGAAGATGGGAGGAAAGAGTGAGCACAGTCCCCTATCTGGACGACGCGGCTCCCCGGGGACGACCAAGAAGGTTGCGGGTTACGCCAGAATAGTTCGAAGTTGATGATTGTCTTTGGCGGCGTGAGCTTGACGAGTTCCTTGAAGATAGGAGCCCAAGGAGTCGTAAGCCCCTTATCCATGTGCGCGAGCACCTCGTCTGCTTCGACGGTGTGAGTCCAGTCCTCGCGGGACGATCCGGTGACCTGCCATTCTTAGCCATTTGTCGGTGGTATACCTCAGTCCAAATTCGAAACTTACGTCGTGGTTCATGATCCAAACGACCGTGTCCTTGCGGTTCAAGGTCATTGCATACGTGCCTGGCCTATTAAAGAATTCGTCAGGGGGACCACATCGTCTTCAAGGAGTCAGACATCTCAGTCAGCGAGACCTACCCAAGGAACGTCCTGATGATCGGCTCGTCGCCGTTTTCCCCGGCCAAAGAGAAGAACTCCTTGACCTCGCGGTTATTGTCTAGATGGTGCGACGGGAAAGGTGCGCGCCACATCGCCCTTCCAGAGCTGAGCGCCTTGACTTGCCCACCGACGATCTTTTGGCTTTTCGATCCAACGCCATCCGCCGCGATGACAAGGTCAGCCTCAAACCGCTCGCCCTGGTCTGTCACGATGCCCGCTTTCTGGCGTGCTTCGTCCTCGTAGTAATCGACAACCCGCTTCCCAAACTGGATCGCGACCCCTAGCTTCTCAACTTGCCGGACAAGCATCTGATATACCAGTGGGCGCATCTGGAACGAACCTGGTGGGTATTTGACGTCCATGCCGGCCGAACGCAGGCGGTCCGTGACACGCCATTGAGGAATCATCCTCTCCCCATCGTGTTTGAACGTCTCAATCCATGCCCCTTTCATTGATATCCGGTCATACTCCTGTGATAGTTCTGGCCAATGTCGAAAGAACTTGGTAGCACTGTGGCCCATGAAATACATATCTCCTAGACTCCATGATCAGTATTTTCCGATTGCTACTTGACGCCATCTTAGGTTGACGTACCAGCAGTATTGATGTCGTCATTCCTCTCGAGAACGCGGACACTATGTCCTTTCCGGGTAAATTCCAGAGAAGCAGTCAGACCAGCGAGGCCTGTTCCGACGATGAGAACATCGATGCCGGTGGGTGGGTAAGAGCCCACCGGCTTGCTATCGCCGATTAATGAACCCATCTAGCGCGGTGTAGTATGAGTATATCTGAGGATAATCAACCGCATGACTCTACTCCTTGCGTACGAGATACGCAGTGCTTTGACGGTCTATTTTGTATGCCCTCCGGATGTGTAGTGCCAAGTCCGGACAAGCCATCTGGAAAGATCGGGCTGTATTCATGCAAGTACCTTTCATACGAGGGCTGCTGGCCTCGGTCCCGAAAACTTGAATAGTAGCCCGACCAATAGAAACCTGTGTTCTCTTATTCTTTCCTTTTCGGCCAAGGGGTACTCGGAGGTTCCATTTCGAAAAACCCCAACCTCATTCCGTCTCATCTGCATGTTGGCTGAGGAGGCGGAAAGTAACTGGGGAAGTCCGGCCAAATACGCAGTGTTGATCTTCACTGCACAAATGAGATCGTCATCCCATTGGTGTATCCCACTAGGCGATGACTATCTCAAACCTAAGATAAACTATGATAAAGTTATATACTATCCACGCTGCAGAATATGACTCCGTGGCCGCTTGAACGGCATGATTGGATCGCACCCGTAAATTGGAATCTATCTTGCTTTGATACAATACGTCGTACGACCCTTCTCTGCTAGTGCACCAGGAGTCTGCTGTTGAGCTAAACGGCAAAGGAAAGTCCCGTCGATGAGCATTTGTACATCGACTTAAGGTCATTTATACAACCTCGACCATTAACTTCCAATATCTGCTGCAAAAACGTACGGGAGAACGTTGTAGCTTGTAGGGGGCTTGACAAAATGATTAGTAATATCTGCTTTTCAAAGGATATGGACCCCCCTTTTGGCCATGCCCAGCTTTCTGTTGCCAAACTAGGACAACATCCTCCTATTTCACCTTGCCTTATCCGTTACTGAGTGTTTGACCTGTGATATCCTTTGCTAATGACATTTGCACTATTCGCAATCCAGATGGACTTATAAGCACTAGTTAGCCTCTGTAAAAAGCTTCTGCCAAACTCCGTTACGTCGCACTTCCTGGGCAGCGGGCCCAGCGGCGCTGTTGCCTACCTATGCTTGATCCCCTGTGATTTCAATTTTGGCCTTTTCTCCAACGTAGAGATGAGAGCCCGTATCTTCCCCTGTGGAGAAAGCACGTTCGTGGTGGAAAGGGTGAGAGGATAAAGCGGGGAAGATGAAACATCTTTCGCCCTCTGCTCGGCTAGACTACTATACTAGCCCCTCGAGATGTCGTCTTCTAGATGATTTACGACTCTCACGTTGACTTGATTCAAACAAGGGTCAGGGGAGCATCCTTAAGCTTCCGAGAAGCGACCCTGAACCAACTATGATGTGTTCTTACGTCTTACTAGCTTCGCTTCCCATTGATCAATATACTTGTCAGTGGAACCTGCCGGCCCGCGGCGCTTCTTGCAATTGACATCGTCTGGATTGATCCGCTGGTCTGAAAAGCTATAGACCAAGGAGCCGAAGCCATCTGAGAAGTCTTGTCATTAGAAGAACAGAAATCCGCGTTCTGTCATGTACCTCGAGGGACAACTACATGGTGATCCTTGAAAGTGATCCCAAACACACCGTACCGAGGTCAGGATGGAAACTCAATTTGCGCATTTCTGCAAGACAACATGGTATGGTTAGGATAAGTGGATCCCGTAGTTCGCCCCGTATAGAGTTCTGGCATCAGGGATGCATCTCCGAGCCAAACGCTGCTCGCCTGTGTGAATCGTAGATTCCGAGCACCCTGTGGTAATTTTTGTTCCTGAGGTTGCCGCCAACCACCATACAACTTTGTTCACAATAGGATATTCTGCATTTATCGGTGATTTGGCCGCTCGATGAGGAAATCCGGTTTAATTATGCAGTCGTTTAGTCTCGTACTTTTCGGGGTGATTGTAGTCGGCTTCGCCGTCATCCATTTCATCAAAGCCTATAACGAACTGAACAAGCCGGATAAGATCCCAGGTCCAACATTGCTGCCGTACATCGGTCGCGTACACGACCTCCCCATCACGTTCATGTGGCTGAAATTCAAGGAATGGGCGGATCGTTACAGTGGTACCAACGGCTTCTACCTGACGGACATGCTAGGCACCAAATTCCTAATAGTGACAGACGAGAAGGTGGCGGAAGAACTCTTGGTCAAGAGGGCGAAGTACAACTCAGATCGTCCGATGGTCAGGTCCCTTTTCGACTCCAAGAGCACTTACGGGTCGATGGAATATCTTCCCCTGATGGGAAAGAACCGTGAGTCCAGAGCCGCATAGAACTGTGCATGTTAGCTGACAAGATCAGAGTATTGGGCCCGGCAGCGGCGACTGACACACGCGTACCTCACGGGAGCGAGCAACGCCCAATACTACGGTGTCATGTACCACGAAGCAAAACGATGGCTCGCCAGGCTCATCGAGAAGCCCGACGACTTTGCGTTTTCGCTTGAGGACATGGCATCTAAAATCATGTGCCAGCTAACATGGGACGACCCAAGCCTGAGTGAGTATTGCACGGTGAGCGCCTGGGGACTCTTGACACAGATGTCACCCGCTGGGCCGATCACCAACGTCTTAACACCCTTGTGGCACCTGCCATTTGCTATTAACCCCTGGAAGATAGCCGAGCGCAAGCGGCACGACGAACAACAGGCCTGGTGGATGGAGAGACTGCTCACTGTCCAAATGAAAATGAAAAGCGGCCAGCAGAGGCCGTGTTTCACAAGGCAATTCCTCGAAGAGAAGAAAACTAGCATCTCTGGAGACTACGAGGCATCGTGCGTGCTAGGAATGCTGGCGCTCGTCGGAATCTTCACAATAGCCGGACCCCTCTCCTACTGGCTCGTATCCATGGTACACCATCCGGAGTGGCAAGTCAAAGTGCAGAAGGAGATCGACGAGGTCTGTAATGGCAGGCTGCCAACTTTGGACGATACGCCAAGACTTCCGACTTTGCGAGCATGCATCAAAGAGACGATGCGGTGGAGGCCCAATGTGCCGACAGGTGAGTCATATACAGGCTGCACCCAATCACCGTACTAAGGCCGCAAAAAGGGGTCGCGCATGAGATGGAAGACGACGACGTATACCGTGGGTATGTTCTTCAGAAAGGAACGAGGATCCTCCCCCTCGACTGGTAAGCCATTGCCGACGACTACTAGTATAGTCCTCTTCAATACTAATGACGGCCAGGGCATTCCTCAGAAATCCGGAAAAGTACCCGGAGCCGGAGAGCTTCCGCCCAGAGCGCTGGCTAGAACCCGGTTGGCCAACATACCAGGAACCACTCAGCGTTCACCCGACTATCAAAGGTATGACTTCGTTTGGTTGGGGGCAGCGGCAGTGCCTCGGACAGAGCCTAACACAGGACGAATTGATCGTTGCGTGTGGGGCCCTGAGCTGGTGCTTCAATCTGAAGCCTAAGAAGGACTCCGTCACAGGATGCGACCTGCCCGTTCCCGTCGACCGGTCGAACTCACTCCTCATCATCAAGCCGGACCCCTTTCAAATGGTGTTTGAGCCGCGGAGCCAGGCGCGCAAGGAAGAGGCACTGAGGCTGTGGGCTGAATCAGACTCGAACGACAACTACGAAAGGCGAGAGTTTTTGAGGATTCGAAATCTCCCCGGAGGGAATGTGGGAGAGTCAGGCGCTGGCCAAAAGCTGGCGATGAGCGAGGTAGGGAATGTCGGAGAAGCTCGGCCGATGCACAATCTTGGAACTGCGAACGAGATAGAAGTCGGTGCATAGATAGCAAAGCCATTTGCATCTACCCACCGGCACAGCCAGACCAAACTAGCACGTTAGCGACATAACGAGCTAGGGCGCCTTGCTCATTCTCTCAAGTCATCTGGATACATATACGGGACTAGCTAGATGAAACTCTGGGAAGCGACGGGACTTTGGATTTTAATTCATTTGCTAATAAGAAGTGATTTTTGATTAATGGATGATGTTTATAGTTTATCCATCATCAACCGGGCGATCCGAGCCAAGTGCGGACGATATTCAGGCACAGGCATACTTCTACCATAGGGCTACGGTCCTGGTAGAGTTACGTTTCGGCAGGATTCCTTACTGGTGGCGGGAGGAGGAACAGCAGTTCCCGTGTAGAGTTAGTATCATTGTGCACTCGTACCGTTGGGACTGCAGCTGTCGCTCCAAAATATGAATACGGAATCGTCTGATTCGGCACTTAATAGGGAGTTGTTAGTCTCAGACTGCAGGCTACAAAGGCTGGGCATTGGAGAGATTACAAGGGATCAAGGGACTCAAGCTACGTAATTTTAACATCTGTGCCCAGTATCCTTCTTGAGGTAAATTTAAGGTTATGCAACAAAATAAATAGCTCACCCAGAGAACTCAAAATTCGGACCACGGCAAGAGCCAAAAGGCTCTGAACGGGCAATTCCGAGGCAGCAAGAGTGATTGCTAATTACCCCACACTGATCGATCATACCATTCAAAGTATACACCTGGCACAGCATGACTCTCCCGTCGCTCGCCACATATATATAGTTAGAGTCTGTTTGGAGGTCATTCTTCGCAAACCCAGAGGACTACAGCGTCACAGCCACCTCTATTAGTTCTCACCACGCCATCCACGTCGCTCCGGTCACTAGACTACTACTTAAGCATGGCCATTTCTCCCGAGGCCGTTGTCGGCACAACAGTCGCCCTGTCCTTCGTTCTCTTAGGTACGCCCCAGCATTGGCATATTAGATGTCCCCAATGCTAACGGGCGCAGGCAATGCCATAACCCAATCCTTCATGGGGGTGCCGGCGTTGTTGGTCGATTTCCCGCCGCCGACGTCACCAGACCACGGCCCTCGCACCCGCCTTCTAGGCCGTCAATGGCCCGTGTTCTGGAAAGTTGGCAACGTCTTCTTCAGACCTATCAGTACCATAGGTATTTTCGGCTACGCGTATTCGTCGTGGGCGGCTGCGACTCAGGGACCCAACGGAAGCCTAGGCGACTGGAGGATCTATGCAGTGTCATCGCTATGCCATCTCATCACCGTCGTCCACTCGGCGATCAATATGCAGCCCATCAACACAAAGATAGATGCGCTGCGACAGCCTAAAGACCATGTGAACCCGGCGGAAGCCGAGAACCTTCTTCGCAAGTGGATCAAGGGAAACACCGTACGATTGATTACTCCAGTTGTCGCCGGCTCACTGGCACTTTGGCAGACACTGAAGGCTTGATGAGGTTTGCACGAGTCGGGCAGTTGACGGGTGGTGTCCTAAGGGGAAACATATTCCGATACGCTTCGCTTGTCTGATAGTCACGAGACTTAACAGGAGGGGACTTGGGTAGATAATCTTTGGCATGAGAGTATCCTGTATCGTTAGGGAGGATTGGCACTGAAGATTGCAAAAAGTACGGCGTAAAAAAGATAGCCTCCACTCAACAAATTCGGGATGACAGGAATTTTGCAGAAGCCCTGGTATTGGTCTGCTGAGCCGGGGGGTTTACGACAGCTAGATACCCCAGGAGCGTACACTAAATTAATTTACTAAACAATAATGGATGATTGCTATCTCTCGGCTTGACGCTTTGGTTAAACCAACCAGATGGTTCTAGTCTACCTATCATTGTCCGGAAAGTTGCTGTTGAAACCCTCAAGGCACAAGCGTCCCCCTCCATTCCACAGCTATCAAGAACTCTGGAGCCATACAAAGAAGTGGCCACCAGGTAATGTCGTTCGCAAGAGCCTGCAATTCGTCCGAGCTGGAGTGATATCTATACCCGCCCCTCAAAAATGTTTTGGTGAATGATTTTTGCGCATCTCCAGAGCCTTTGCGCTATCAACAAATTCCTTGATCCCGAGCACTTTGGTGCCATCTGGCGAAAGCTGAATTATCATAACGCACTCGTTCTTCCATTTCCCCGAGCCGATCTTGAAAGTCCCGTCCATATATGCATGAACGATCACCATCCCCCTCTTCGTATCCTCGGCGATGGACTGGGGTATCATTCGGAACTCGGCGAATATTCCGAATATGCCTTCCGCTTTCTTTGCAAATGACTCTTTGTCGCATTCTTCCATTTGTAGGCTCTCGGGCAACACCCGATGGCGAAAGTCGGCAGCTAAAGGCTCAAGGAGTTGGGTAACGGATAGGCTCCCATAGCCGTCGAGCAACGCGTTAACTGTGCTGATTCGAGTTGAGGGCACGGATTCCATCTTGGTCTGTATATGAAATTGAGACTGACTGTCTCGAGCCGAAGACCTCGACGTGTGTCCGCCTGATTAAAAGCTCAGACAGATAATGTGTCAGAGCTGCCCTGTCAACATGCAGGTCTCGGACTTCAGTTAAGGTTCTCGGAGTTCTCCAAATATCACCTGAGTCCGAGGCAAAAATTGTAGTGTGACAAGGTCAGGCCGGTCACATAGCAGCCATTAGTTTGAGCAAGGGATATTCGAGCACGGAATCTTAAAGTTCCTTGCCCCCGAGCTCAAATATCGACAACCAGAGATTCAGATCGAGAAGTTGTCCAGCCTTTTCAGTGCTACTTGATGTACTCAAGCGACTGAGGTTATCTTAGTCAGAACTCAATTGCTGCATCATGTCTAAAGTCATACTCGTGACCGGAGCCACTGGAAAGCAGGGCGGTGCAGTCATAAATGCACTCCTCAACCGGAAGGACGCGGATTTTGCCATTTTGGCTGTCACGCGCGATGTGAACAGCGCAAGCGCAAAGAAAGTTGCGTCTAGATCGTCCTCAATCACGTTGGTGCAAGGCAACCTGGATGACGTCCCTACACTCTTCAAAGACGCACAGGAGGCGTGCAACCGACGAATCTGGGGCGTCTATTCAGTTCAAGTGTCGATGGGGAAGGGCGTCACCGTTGAGAGCGAGACCTCCCAGGGCAAGGCCGTCATCGACGGGGCTATCCGGGCCGGCGTGACACATTTTGTCTACAATAGCGTCGAACGCGGAGGTGACGAGGCATCGTGGAATAACCCGACTCCCATTCCACATTTCCGAACCAAGTATTACATTGAGCGGCATCTCCGTGACGCTACAGCCGCAGGGAAAGCAGGCGAGCGTATGGGTTGGACCATCTTCCGACCCGTCGCTTTCATGGACAACTTGGTACCTGGTTTCCCAAACCGGGTCTTCATGGCTGCCATGCATAACTGGATGGGAGACAAGCCAAACCAGTGGATCGCAACTTCAGATATCGGCATCTTTGCAACCAAAGCATTCGTCGAACCAGAGCGCTGGAACCGAAAAGCCGTGGGACTTGCGGGAGATGAGCTAAATTTTAGAGAACTCGGCGTAGCGTTTGAAAAGGTGACAGGTCGTCCTGTCCCCGAGGCTCATTGGGTCTTTGGCAGCGTGTTAACCTTTGTGGTCACCGAGCTTCGGTTGATGATTGCGTGGTTCGCTAGCGACGGCTACAAAGCCGATATCAAGTCGCGACTTAGAGAACATCCCGAGTTATTGACGATGGAAGAGTGGCTAAGGAAGGAGAGTTTATTCACGCTGAAGGAGGGCCTGTAAGAGTACTATTGGGCGTGACCGACCAGCAACATGGCGAGGCGTGTATACATGCTCGCAAGATGGTGCACCCAGTGTCAGATACAAGGTATCAATCACATGATGATAGGTAATCGACTGCATTATTAGAACCAAGAATGTTCATATAGCGTGAGATTACTGGATAGATATGTTCAACCTAAACAAGAAATCAACACCGACTCCTAACTGATAAACTGCACTCGTTTTAACCTATTGACGAACGAAGGGAGTGGAACGGGGGGTTATTGTGGCGCTTATCCGTTTCCTATTGACCGACTTCCGCATTTGGAACTTTAGCGCGTCCTAATTAGGAAAGTAAAGGTAAGCGTACCTTGCGGTTGCGGCCCGTGATTCTGGGTCCATGCGTATTACCCATGCTGTGGGAAGCAAACCGGGCTGGAGAAAGGGGCAGGATGCCAAGGGGCGAAGAGCGACCCAACGTTGATTAGGGCAGGTCCAGATGGCAAGAGCTACGTGCCTGGTAAATATCCATGTGATATGGGACCTGGATGGTTGGATGCCTCGTCAGGAGGCTTAGTACACTACTACGATGCATGCTCTGTGCATAGCGCCATTTTCCGTTTTGCCGCATAAAACGGGGCGTTCGCCGCTGGGGCTGGGTATATATATATGGCGCACGTTATAACATTTCAACTAGCTGCCATGGGGGTGGAAGACAAAAGGAAAAGGGGATCATGTTGAGATATGCCACTTTGAAGATCTCACTTGGTTGGGCTGTCGTAGTTGAAAGGACGACATCTATAAAGAATCCAGTAGGCTTCAAAGACCGATGACAACACATACCCATAATGAAATCATCCCCGGTGCCCAGGAAGCACTTAGATGGTCATCTAGATCCTGCGGCAATTAAAGTCTTTGTACGGGCCGTAAAAGAACTGGCGTCCCCCAATATTCCACTCTTGTGTCCGCTTTGTTACTGCGACTTGTATATCAGGAAGCGCTTTAAGGACGTTGGAGTCTTGTTCGTGCTTGCCTCCATCTTAAGGGTCCAAGCCAGGCTATTACAAGATCATAAGTGTTTCACAACCAAAACTTACGGGACTTTTTTATTACACATCGGCTTCATAGGACTATTAAGCGATCGAAGAAACAAACGAAGACACAATGTTCTTACGAATTTTTGTCCTAGGTCTATTCGCCGTACCCCCCACCCTCGCCGCCTTCGAGGGCGACATTATGCCAGGCTATACGGCCAACAACATCCGATACCTAGGCTGCGCGAACGAGCTCCCGTCACGCGCGCTGCCGGGCGACAGCTATATAAACGCCGCGATGACGGTAGAGGCGTGCCAGAATTATTGCAACACCGCCAATTACCCAATGTCGGGCATCATGGCGGGGCAGCAGTGCTACTGCGGGCAGGGGCTGAGCCTGGGTTCGGACATCGCGCCGGATGGCAACGTTAAATGTACGACGCCGTGCGGGGGCGACAGCCGACAGCGGTGCGGTTCGCAGACGCACTTGTCCGTCTTTAATTCGACCAACTTCGTATACGCTACCAGCCCGTCCCGCGTAAACGGCTGGAACTATCATACATGCTTTATGGAGCCTAGTTGGGACGCGGTCCTGGAGAACCTCGTCGCCACCAATCAGCTCGTTTTTTTTGAGCGCAACGACATGCGTATCGGCCTCTGCGTCGACGAGTGCAATAAGCGGGGCTATTCCGTCGCCGGGCTCCAGGCTGGCCGCGAATGCTGGTGCGGTCGCACTATCGATGACAGGTACTGGAGCGACGCCAACGACCCCAGTTGTCGCATGACGTGTGGTACTCTGTGTGCCGGCAATAAGGCTCAGATCTGCGGCGGCAAAGAAGCTCTTGCCGTCTACTTGAAACCGAAATAAGTATTAATAAGTTGGCTTCAGGATGTTGAAACAATATAAAGTCGTACTTCTGAACATGCCCTCGTTTTTAACGTAGTTAGCTTGCGAACGAAGTGGAACGAAGGAGAAGTGCGAGGGTTCAAAGACACAAGTGGGTCGTATTAGGAAGAGATCGACTAGCGTGTCCTAAAGATGGGGAAAATAACTCTGTGTGTGGGTGCACATACCACGTTCCAGGACAGAGCTAGCCAGCTGAAGGGTTATTATTATGCCGTCCATCCGTTCCCTTGGAAACCGATTTCCTAATTTGAAATTTTAGCGGGTCCTAAAATAGGAAGGTAAAGGTAAACGCACCATGCGGCCCGTGCGTATGGGCGGTTTCCAAGCCCCCTGCCAATATGTATGGCCCGTACGAGACGTAGCAATGCCCTAAGCCCTAAAAGCCCTGGAAGCCCTAGCTTTTAACCTGACGTTTTCGGGGACCTGAGCTGACCTTATCGTTGATGTTATTGTCGACCTAACCTAACTTAACCTTATCGCCAATCTTATCGTCGACAAAGCTGCCTGTCGACCTGGCTAACCGTCGACCTGCAAGACCTAGTAAACTTTAAGCCCTGAAGCCCTGGAAGGCCCGGAAGCCTTAAAAGTTCTGGAAGCCTTAAAAGTTCTGGAAGCCATGGAAGTCCTGGCTAACCGTCGACCTAATTAACCGTCGACCTGCAAGCTTAATAAGGCCTAAAGCCCTGAAAGCTTTGGAAGCCGCGGAAGCTCTGGCCAGCCGTCGACCTAGCTAACCGTCAACCTAGCTATTCGTCGACTTAGCTATCCGTCGGCCTGCAAGCCCTGGAAGCCCTAAAGCCTTGGGAGCCCTGGCCGAGTGAGTCGACTCTGGAGAAGAAGATTGGGACGGCCATCGCCGCGTCGATTGAGAATTACATCCAGCAGCCGACTGAGGAGGAAACGAGGCCGGTGGATTACGGTGTCGTGATGGTGCATAATGCCACTACGGGGCAGAGTGTGATGCCGTTGTCGAAGGATGCTACGGCGCCGAGGGGGTATTTTGACCATGCGCAGTTGTTGGGGCATGAAGGGGACGAGAGCTATGGGAGGGTCACGGTTGGGCAGTGGTTGCGGGCGACTGTGCCTGGGTTGGATAAGGCGGATTGGGATGCTGTTGTGGCCGGGGTGTCGCGGTATGAGCTGCTGAAGGAGACAACTAAAGGGTTGGAGATTCCGTGGTAGTTGTGTACAATGAGTAGATGTCGGGTTAGTACTTGATACTCGACTTTCTCGCTCGCTCAAGCTCCTCCGCCGCGGCCGGAAACCACAACCAAAAATGACTCTGAGTATTTAAAAACTCTTTACAATAGGCTGGCCCCGGCATCTTTGGATCCACCGCGTCTCTCCCAACGCTTCATGAGCTGTTTTGCAGACTCTCTTGGGACATTCCTGCACCAGGCTCCAATCTTCTGTGAGAGCTTCAGAATCGCGTCTTGTTTATACAGCCACAAATGCCAGAGCACAATGACAGCGATAGTGACTGGGATGATGGTGGCCCAGTAAATCCACAGCTGGTCAGATACTTCCCATTGTAGCTGACCGTAGGAGAAGAAGGTGGTGCTGAAGACGCCCTACGGAAGGTGGTGGTGGTCAGCGGGACACAGAGACGGAGAGGTGAGTTGGCCACTGGAACAAGAAGCACATACCGAAATGAACGTTGCGGGCAGAAAGATCATGGTAAACAGAGTGATCGACTTGATAAAGTTACTATCCTGCAGGGTAAGGTTGTTGAAAGCCTGCTTCTTGGTAAGTAACTGTTCCCTTGCGGGTGGTAGAATACCTAGGTTCGGTGTCTTACATAGTTGATCTCCTGTCCCAGCCGCGCCTGATTCGACTCAGACCGGAGCTTGAGGTTTCTGACGGCCGAGACCTGGAACGCGGCATATTCGTTTGCCTGCTGCTTATAAGTCTTCCCCAGCAAGTCCTGGGGGAGGCCCTTGTATATCTCAGCCCGGCAGCGCTGCATCTCCGTGGCGGTGCTCACCGCCGACTCGAGGATCTCGGACACGTGGATGGCGTGGCGCATGTGGTCGTGAGTAGGCCGGAATACGTTCCTCGTGCGCATTGGATCCTTCAACCGACGAGAGCAGAGACGCAGTCAGCTTCCACTGCGTTCTTGTCTAGGGATGTGGACTCACCTTCTCAAGCATTCGAACGGGGTCCCGAACTCGCCAGACAGATATATCGTAGTAGACAACTATCCGGTCCCAGACATCGACATGCATGGCAAAAGGGTCCCCAAAGTTGAGAGGCGCTGTTCGACTCTCGAGAACCTTTTTTAACTCCTCGCCGAAGTCGATCGGGACGTCGACGCACAGGACTTGGCATTTCGCCTCGGACTCCCAGCGGCTGAAGACCGTCATCTCGTACCACTGGTAGCCCTTGCCCGGGTCGCAGTACTCAAGTCCGGCCTCGCTCGCATCTGTCGGAATCTTCTGAATCATCTTGAATAGGCATCTGAACCAGGTTGCTGGGGCGGGATTTCGTCAACATGTAGTGCTGTCTTCGTCGCCGGAAGGATGGCTGGGCTTACTGCAGCTCGTAACGGGCTTTTCATCTTCATCAACATGCTTAGTCTGTCCATAATTTTCACCATACGCTGCTCGGTGACCGAAGAATCCATTCAGCTTAAAGCAAGTCTCGCTAGCGACGAACTTGGGGGCGCCGAAGTGGGCAAGTAGCGATTCGCGACCTTCGCCTTGGCGCGGGTAGTCTTCTTTGCAGAGAAAGCTAGGGAGAGGAGGTCAGCTGCTTTCGGCGAACCCATGAACCTCGCAAGCGTCTCACGCGTAGCAATAGTCGGGCAATTTGGATATCTGGAGACTTATTAGCGCCGAACGACGACCAGGAAACGTACCAGACACTAACTTCCTCGACGCAAGTCTTGGCGCTAACGTGTCTGTTCCTTAGTTCCCACTCCCTTGTGTCTAGATTTTTCCCGTAAGGTGCAAGGATTTGTATGCACCCTCCCTTTGTAGAGAACGCAGGCGGCTTTGTCGGAGGAGCCTGGCTCGGGGCGTCGGGCATTGTTGAAATCTAAACGAGCCTCGAAATCGGGAGCTTGTTGTTGAAGAGAGGGGGAAGGCGCCGCGCTAGATCGCGACCGCGGAGGCGACAATACGAGTATCAAATAGCGCGAGTGCCACCCTCCTGTCACTGACCAAAAAGGCCTGCAGAGGGGAGAAATGTTGCGCCACTTGGGCGTCGCTGCGCATTGCTTAGGCCCGAATCCCTGCCACGTTGCAGCAGCCCTGCTGGAATTTCGTTGGCTGCCAGGTCTCGGAGGCTGCTCACCCTACCCGCAATTGCCGCCTGAAAAGTCGCGGAGCCTCACTACGCGTCCCCCATGACCTCGATTTTGATGCTGTCAACACCTGGTGGCGTCGGTACTTTCAGCGGATTAGCTCCGTTTCTTTCCGCCATCTTCGGGCTCGGGCTCGGGTTCGGAACCGTCGGCGGCGTTGATGTGGCAGTGACGCCGGACACACCCCAAGCTGTGCCAGAATTATCAGTAACGTTCAAATTTGGAGAGTGTGCCGTACTGACCATGGTTCCCCAGGTTGGATAGAACCAATGTAAACACGATAATTGCCAAGGACGGGGATACAAGTTTGCTGACGACGAGCCCTATCACCAGCTTGTGCGCTCGCCTTCTCAGCTCCGGCTCGATGAACAAGCAAACCGCGTACCATGCGAGCGGCAGCTGGCCCGCAATAAGCGCCAGCAGGATATCAGGCTCCCTGCGACTCCAGATCAGGCTGCTGATGAAAAAGATGGTGTTAAGCACGCGGCAGTATACGAATGTCTGGCGGGCCGTGTCGCTGGCGGCAGCGACGCGTATGATGAGGCTCATCTTCTCCCCGCCGAGATAGAAGTAGCTGTTGAAGTACGAATTAGACCCCCATCGTCGGCGCTGCGAGAGGTAGTGCTTGAGGGACTGAGGCGCGACGGTCTCGCTGACTGCCTTGGGGACGAAGAGGGTCGAGAGGTTGTGCCCCTGCGAGAGCATCACGTATGTTAGTCGGCGGTCTGTACCCTGCTGAGACGGGGAAGTATTAGTCGAGTGATACGTTAGGGGGGTGGAGATGAATGGTGCAGGGTACGATAATGAAGGCGGGGTGGTATCGGGCGAACGTGCTAGGTTCTGAACCTGATGTTTCAAGACAAACTTTGAGGTCACTGGACCGGCATACTTCTGGATGGCGCCGGCCATCTCCTTGCGGACTGCGATCATGGTCACGCAGCCGGGGAGACAGGTCACCTTTCCGATATGGCCCTCTGCGCGCCGCCGCACAAACTGGCTAAATGTGTACTGCGAGTCGACATCATCGTTAATTAGGCTAGAAGAATGGGGAGACTGGGCATCTCACCTGGAACTGCTGATGCAGGTTCCAGAACGACCACTCGAAGCCAGGCTCCAGTTCGACGAAGACGGTACCAGCAGCCGCAATCGCGTTCTTGTCCCTTGCAAGGGCTTCCATCAGCAGCCGCAGACAACCCTTGCCCAGATTCGAGTCGGCATCGGTGCAGAACACGCCGTTGAAGCCTTTGAATTCCTTCCAGTGCTTCTCTATCAGGGCGGGAAGCACCGTCTTCCACATCTCTTCTCTTAGCTGCCAGCTGTACGAGGGGATGTTGTCCCGTGGGAAGTTGAACAGGTCGTGGCATAGAACAAGCGAATCTTTCTTTCCACAATTCTCGGCTTTCTCGATCAAGATGGCGGCTGTCTGATGAAGCCACCCAGCCGTGATATGCAGCTGACCAGTCGTGTATTTGAGACTCTGGTATGGCCTCTTATCCTCGAACACTACGCGAGACATTCCCCTTCTCAGCTGTTTTGGCTTTCCATCCATTATGACGACTAGTATCTGCCGGTGGTTTCCGAGCTCGTTATCGCGAAGAGAGGAGATGCATTTTAGGATCTGTTCCTCGCTCTCGTTGTAGGTCGGGATAAGCGATAAGATCCACTGCCGGGGTACCACCGGGGGCTTGTTGAATGTCTTGCGGATGGCGCTACCGATGAGGGTGAAAATGGAGATGACGACGCAGATGTAGTCCTTGGCTTTAAAGAGAACTATGAAGGCGAGGCGGATGTTGCGGCGTTTACCGAAGATGGTGGCGGCAGCTAGACTGAGGTTTACCAGGATGACCATTAGGATGAAGATTATGCGCTGTAAGGTTACAGAGAGAACTGTGAGCTGCCTCCCAGGATTCGGGGGGTTGGGTGGTGTGGAGACCTCGACAGGTTGTTCGCTGAGAAGAGGCTCTGCCGGTGCTGCGACTATCGGATACGGATAGTCGGGATTTAAGTCTAAGGGGGGCAGCCGCTCGATTTGATGGAATGTATTGGAATGGCTCAACTGGGATTTGGCGATCTCCGGTATACCGTAGGCGTTCGAGTGGGGGACGCTCATAGATGGCCGAGAGGGGGTACTATTATGCTATAGTCACCAGGGAAAAGGGGGTTTGGTATGGCGTTTGCGGTCGAGCGTCTCAAGTTCCATCCATCTCATCCCTGGTTCCTGAGAAATACAATAACTGAGCAGATATATTGACACCCCGCGTTCTCCACCGTTCTCATGCAATACCACACATTCTACTTGCAATTTTCGTACCGAATTTTAAGCAGACCAAACAAATGAAGTAACGCTTAACTAGATTCCTTTTAACGTAGCGTTCAATAATTTGTTTATCGCCCATTAGCCCGACGTCTTGCAGTGACGTGATGGTTGTTCTGATTCGCTTACTAGTAGTAAGGTAAGTAAACTGTCAACAAATCTTTGAGAGGTCAGCTTAGTCGGTCCAAAGAGACAAAGGCTTTCGAAACGCGGAGCTGTGAGGCCTCAGGTAGGTACCGAGGTACCTTTCACGGGTTGGGCTTCAATGTTAACCCTCTGTCGGGATTGGATCGAGTTAAGCGGATCATATTAATGCCTGACTGAGAAGCGAGCCCAAGGCTGCCGAGGCAGTGTCGTTTCTGCAGCTCTGAGTAATTCCGCGGAAGCGAAGTAAAACATTAGTCACTTGGGCAATGACCAATGTAGGAGTAATTGTCGAAGATAGGTTAAATACTGTCAGATATAGGGGACATCAGTTGTGTTGTATTGCCTGACTAGTTGCAGGTGCTCTAGAGCGCGCACCGCACTTTAATGTAGTTTAGTTACGTGATGTGCATGTTCCGACCAGGGGTGCTAGCGCACCCCCTGCTAGCTGATACACCCCCTTAACGCCTTGACGAAGTCACGGCGTTAACTGTTACACTTTATCACTTCCTAAAGTTGCAGCTGTTTATTTTATTTTTCCTCCGGCGATTGAATCCTTTTGATCAGCTAATTTTTCTTTTAAAATCATTTTTAGGTTATTTTTCCGTCGATTAAGGGCTTTCGTAATGTTTATCAATTTTAACTACTTTTTAAAGCGCTTAAAAAGTTTATATAATAATATTTTATTAATTTATTAATTAATATATCGTCCGTAAACGTATAATTTACCTTAATTATATTTTTTTGCGATTTTTCGAAGCTAATAATTATATATATTTACGTACCGTAACTTTGTTTATAAAAAGGTAACGTCGGCGTTAATAAACCGTATAATTTGTCGATTATCGTACTATATATTTAACGGTTTTATATTTAAGATAACTTTTAATTTTTTAATTAATCGAAAGTTAAATAAGGCTTTTCTCGTAACCTGCGTAAAGGATAATAATTTTATTTCGGTTATAAAAGTAATTATTATATTTCATTTATTCGCCCGTTATTTTATTATTTTTTTAAAAAATTTTATAACGTAAATTTAAAAACTTTTTCGATTAATCGTATTATCTGCAAAAAAAACGTTATTTTAGGTATTTAACGAATTTTTATTTCCGAACTGTAACGTTAATATTTTAATACTGATTAAGTATAAAATAATTTAATTAATAATTTTATAATACCCGTTATTAAGATTTAGATTAAATCGGGCAAATTGGGATACCGTAAAAGCTATATTAAGTTGCGTATTAATTATTACGTATAAAATAAAACCGATTTTTTTTTGGTATCTGTTAATAAAGTTTAAATAAGCTAGATTAGAATTCGGTAATAACTTAACGCCTATTATTAACGTATTTAAAAGGTTATTTAAATTTTATTTTAAAACTTATTTCTTTTTAACAAAAAACTGGTTAATAATTTTTTAAGATTATATTTTTTTATAGCTTTATAAATAAATTTTTTCGGCTTTACAAAATAATTTCCTTAACGGATATATATTTAGTTTTTTATGGCTTTGCGGTAATAATGGCAGGTTACGTTTATATACCCGGCCTTATAATTTAAGGATTGTTTTATATTTTTTCGTATCGAAACCTTTTTAATTAAGGTACCGCGTATTTCGGGTAATTATTTTTCTTAAATTTCCGTAATTTATTAGCCGGTTATTTAGCAAACTTATAAAATGGATTAATTATCCAGCATTAAATACGACTTTTTAAATTTTATAATCGTTTTTAATAATATTTTTATAGTACGGAACATACGGGAAGTTTACGTTTTCGATCCGTAAAATATTTTCGTTTTTTACCGTTATTTTGGGTTAAATAATATAACAAAAGTTTAAGGTTACTTTTTTAACTTCCGCCGGCGTAATAATTATAATAGTTATTAATATAAACGTTAATAAAAATAACGGTTTAAGGAACGGAAGTAATTCGAATATAACGGTCGTATAAGAGTAATTAATCCTATACGAATAAGTTTATTTTTTATTAATCCGTACGTTTTTTTAAACGTTTATACCATTTTAAAATTATCCTTTTAATTTAATTAGGAATTAAATTATTCCGTTTAAATCTTTATTTTCTTTTTGAATATATATATTTAAATGGTTATAAACTTAATTAAGTAATTTATTTATCGGAGTAACGTACCTAACTTATTTTCCGTAACATAAAAAAAGTTATTCTTTAAGTTTTTAATATTATTTAAAAAGGTAACTTTTTTGTTAAATTATACGTTCCGAATAATAATAACTTTATTAATTAACGGATTCCAGATCTTATAAATATTCGTAAATCGGTAACCGACAAGGAAATTAATTTACGCTTTAGGATTTAACTTTTGTAGTTTTTTTTTATAACGGTAATTGTTATCGCGTAAGTTATATAGCCGTATATTTGCAGATAAGTTTATTAAGGCTTTCGATTAAATATTATAATTCCGTTTTTGTACGTTAAATAAGTAAAGTAAATTTTGTATAGGCTTTGTTAAAAAAGTACGTATTTGGGAGTATGGTTATATAGGTATACTGTTATTTTAAAGATGTATACGATCAGAAACGAAGGTAATTTAGCGTTATTTCGTATTATAATCGTTTTTTCTTTAATTATATCCTTTAAACGTTTTGCATCCCCGTTTTGGGCCTGGGTATGTAATGCTGAAAGTTTAAGTTTGATATTGAAAGGAGGCGATTAAAGCATATTTCGAAGTTGATAATTTTTAAGATCTTGTTATTGTATTTAAATATTTGTAAAAAGGTTTTGTCCAGGTTTTTTAAAACCTTTAAAAGATATCGGAATGCTGTCGATCGTAAACATAACGTATTTATATCTTTTAAATTTTTTTTTCGAAATTTGTAAAGTCGATGGTAACTTGTTATCTTGATCGGGACGTTACGTTTTTCGGTTTTCGGCGTATTTACCTTTTAGCCTTCGCTTTGTTATATATTTAGTATTTAACCGTTATAGGATTTTTTAGGCGAATTCCCTTTATATAGAATTGTAACTAAATAATTATTTCGAGGCTTAAATAACCTAATTTTAAATGCTATATGGTACCGTTACTTATACGTAAAGGTTTTTTCGTTTATAAGTTAATATTTCGTTTATAAGTAATTAAGGTTATATAAGGTATTATTGTATTAATATTTTCGATAACGAATTAATTAAATTTGTTTATTAACGTAATAATTATTTGATTAAACTTATTTCGAATAAAATTATTATTTTTTCGGTTATCTTATTAATACCCTTTTTTCCGGAGTTGCCGGAAAGATATTAGGTTGTATGCGAAATCCTTGTAATAAGTTACGTCGTATAAACGTAACGTTTTCGGGCCCGTAAGGTTTTGAAGCCGTATGTTTACGTTTCCGTATCCTTTAATTAAAACAAAGCTTTTTTTTTACGTATATTCCGTTATCTTGGATCGTTATCTTTATAGTTTAAAAACTTTCGGTCGTTATTTCGAAGGTATTTATCGGATGGCCCGTTCGATCGATTTTTTCGATTTGTATGGTTTTTTCGGAGAATAAACTAGTTATCTGCGTCGATTAGCGAAGTTGTCTTTTTGGATAGGAGGATATATCGGGCGGCGTAGGTTTAACAGGTTATGGAAGATTTTAATTAAAGTCGATGTAATTTTATAAATTATATCCTTTAATTTTGGCCTTAAATTCGTTTTTGAATTTGTCTTAATTTTAAGGACTATTATAGATAACTGCGGACGTTATCGGTACGGTCGGCATTATGGCTATTAAAGTATATAGACAATTGCTACTGATGTATAGCCTATATCACCTTAATAACAGCTGATTAATGGATAATGACACGAATTAAGCGAATAAAACTTTTAATTGTCAGATATAGGGGATATCAGTTGTGTTATATTACCTGACTAGTTGCAGGTGCTCTAGAGCGCGCACCGCACTTTAATGTAGTCTAGTCACGTGATGTGCATGTTCCGATCAGGGGCGCTAGCGCACCCCCTGCTAGCTGACAAATACCGTTGGATTCCGTATTAGATGACCAGCCTTAAGGCTTGAGGAGCTATATATCGCGATATAATTCAAGTGGTTTGAGCTGTTATATCACTTATTCTAATACTTTTTTCGAACTGTATTAATAAAGATACGTAAAGTTTTAAAGATATAAGTTTCTTTTTAAAAGGTTATACTTTGTTAAATAAATTTTTATTTTTTAAAAAATTATAAATATAAGTTATTTTTTTTATAAACGAATAAATTATAAAAGCAAACGAGCTAGTTTTTAACACCTTTAAATAATGAATTTAAATTAACTAATAATAATATCTTGAATTAAGAAAAGTTAATCGATTTTCCTTACTAAACATATTTATAACTTTATTACAATTTTAAAAACTATTTTTATATAAAAATATTAAATTAAAATTCTTTTTTAAAAAAATTATTTTTATTAACGGATTGCTTTAATAATTTTTAGTTTTTCTTTATAAGCAACGTTTTTACTTTGCTATATTACAGATAATTTTAAAAGTTTTCGTAAATAAAAGAATAAATAATATCGGCAAAAAAAAAGACAGTTTATTTAATATAAATAAAAAGCTTTTAAATTTACAAAGAACTTTTTTAAAATTAAATAATATAAAATAAACTTTCGTAAACCCGAATTATTATTATCGAATGTTATAACGGTTTTAAACGTATCGTAAAAACTAATTTTATTATAATATAAATATAATAAGATCGTATTAAATTTTCGATATAAAATATAGAAATAGGTTTTAATACGAAAAGATTTAAAATATATTAAAAAGTTAAAATTGAAGAAATAAATATATAAAATGCAATTGTTTTTAAAGAAGGAGTAATTATATAAAAAATTAAATAAATAATAAATTACTAGTTAATTCCGAGGGTTTACTAAACCTACTTCTTTCGCAGTTTTTATTTACGTCGATTTTTTTCGAAGTTTTAAACGATTTTCATAATCCGAATAATTAAGCAAATTATCGCTCGTAGTTTTTTAATATATATTATTCCAAAAACCTAAATATCGAAATCGTTAAACCGGTTATTATTTTTCCTTTTTAATTTCGTTAATAATTTTATTATAATTATCATATTTTTCGGTATATATTTTTATTGCGATCGATTACTGTTACTTGTGTAAATTAAATCGTATCCGAAAATTAAATACCGAAATTGATTTCTTTAAATTTTTTTTCTTAAATCGGTAATAAAATTAATAGTTTTAATTCGTTCGGCAATTTTATCATAATTATATAACGTGCTACATAAACGAACGTAATATATAAACAAACGTAACACTTTTTTTAATTATTTTCATTATTTATTTTTAATCGTTTTTTTTATAATATTAATATTATAAAACGCCTTATAAAAAAGTTAAAAATATATATATATATTCATTATTTAAATTAAAAAACGCAAGCCGAAATTTAATTATAAAAGATTTAATTTTATTTATAAAGTTCTACTTTTTATTTTAATATATCTTTTTACCAGTAAATATACCTAAACCGATATTACCCTTAATTTACGGAAATTAACGCCGATCGAAAAGAAAATCAATTATTAACTAAATCTTTAACTTAAATACGTAAGCATTTTTTTATCCGGGTTTAATATATTAAAAACATAGTTAATATATTATTTACTTAACGCGTTATAAAATGCGTTAAAATTAATTAAATATCGAACTTTATTAAACGGTAAAATTGTTTTTAAACATATTTAAATCAAAAATTAATTATTAACAGATTTTATCCGAAAATTTAAACATATTCGGGTTAAAATTACGAAATACGGTATCGTAAAAAAAGATATTTATAATTTCGACGAAATTAAATCTTTAATAAATTCTTTTAAAATAACAAATATAATAATTATTAATACCGAAAAACGTTAAAAATTTATATAAACGTAATACAGAATTAAAAAACAAATTATAATTATTTAAATTGTTAAATTTTAAAATTGAATTATATCGTTATTTATTATTATAACGTTTTATATATATAAGTGAGAGATATATATAAGCGAACTACTTTTTAGCACTTTTTAATAATATACTTAAATTTAATTGTAGATTTTAAATTAATTTAAATTAATTATATATATTTTTGCCAACTGTATTTATAACCTTTCGACGAGTATATGCATTATATTAAAACTTGTTACGAGTATTATAGTACGATTTTTTCCTTTTAATCTATTTACGACTAATTTTTTTAACGCGTTTAAGTTAATGTTACCCTTATTTCGTTCGATTTAAAGCCGACCGATTAAATAATTATTTTCGATCGAATTTTATACTTAAATATGTGTACATTTTATATCCGGCTTTAATACGTTAAAGATATACCTTAAAGAACGTATTATAAGACGCCTTGAAAACGCCTTAAAGGGTATAAGGGGTTCGTACGGGGCGTTTCGCAGGGCGTTTCGTAAAATATATAGCAAGGCGTATCGGACTTGATTTTACAATAATTCGAAACTTACGTCATTATACGATTAAAATAAACGTTTTTTTTAAAAAGATAAATACTTATTATATAAAATAAGATTTTTTAATTAGCAGAAATGTTAAAATAAGGATTTGCTGTTAATAACTGCTAAAGTTGGTCGGTTACGGGCGGGTTAGCAAGAAGAAATAGTAATATAACGTTTATAATAAATCTTAATATAATGCGTACATTTGTCAAAAAGCTATAAATACAGTTAGTAAAGATATATTCGATTAATTTAAATTAATTTAAGGTGTTATAGTCGAGTTATTTAAGTGCATTGCTAGAAAGTGCTAAAAAGTGGTTCGCTTGTATATGTCTTTCGTTTATATATATAGGACGTTAATAAAAAAAATTATTTAAAGTTTTAATATTATAATAATTCATTATTAATAATTAAATAATAAATAAATTAAATTTTAAGTAAATTTAATATTTTTAGAAATATATTTATATTAGCTGTAATTACCGTCGAAAAAAATTAAAAGAATTCTTATATATATTAGCTTTTATTCGACGCATATAAAAAGTTACATATTTGTTAGATTTAATTTAGTTACGTAATAATGTCTTTGTATTTAAAATTTAAAACTTTTTAAAAAACACGGAAAAAAATAATAATAATTTTAGTGGCGATGTTAAAAACGAGACCCATTTTTTGAAACTAACACTTAGGCCTTGCTAGCTCGTTACGAGAATATGGGATTTAATTGGTTAATTTTTAGCGTGATATAACAGTACATTAAAAAAGAATTGAAAAACGAGCTAGCAAAGGCCTGAGCTAGCTGAGACAACGAATGTTAGCCCCTATTGTTTCGCAGAAATGCTTCTACTCTTTCAGCGCTATAGCTTTATTCGTACATAACTTAACCAAAGTAAATTGGAAAAATAAAGTAATTTCGGAATATAAATTTACGGGCCTTAAAGGCCCTAAATACAATTCTTAACTTTATTTAATAACGTAGTTATTAAGTTATTATAAAGAGTATAAGAGCTGTTAAAAGGTAACGGAAAGTAATAACGGAGCGTTACCAATTAACAGAAAAAATTAAGGAATGCGAAGCTTAAAAAAACCAAGGTACGCTTAGCATCACTCTTTATAATACGTTTAGAAATTATTATAACGTTCGATAATATTAAATTTAAATTTACAAAAGCTGGTTCTATTTTATTCGATTTTAATAACGTCCTTTCCGTACTTAAAATTCGTTTAATTATATTTATGCCAACCGTTTTTCCGTTAACTTGCGGCGGTTTTATTTAATTTTTTACAAATCTTTTTTTAAAAATATACGTAAAATAATAAAATAAAAATAAAATTTATAAAAAGAAAATTAAAAGTATTAAGATAATTCGTTAATAAAAATACTTAAATCGGTTAATTTTATAATAAAAAGTTATAAATTATCATTATATACAGCCGTTCTTTTCCCGCAAAGAAAAAGTTTAATTATGCGAAATAAATTATATTTTCAATAAACAGTAAAAACCAAGAATAAATATTGTTTTTTTAAAAAAATAATATTTATTATATGAATGGGATATACTTTTCTGACCGGAAAAAAGAGTTAATAGAAAAATATAATTAATAACGGTTAAAGGTAATTGTTATAAAAAGATTAAAATTAAAGAATGAAAATGTAACGTTTACAGTAAGCCCGAATATAATACGCGTATTTATAAAAAAGTTATAAATACGTTTAGCGAAAAAAAATCCGATTAATTTTAAATAATGCGATATATTATTATTAAGTTATTTAAATTTATTATTACGAAGTGCTAAAAAGTGTTGTACTTGTTTATATGTTGCGCTCGGTTGTATGGCACGTTACCGTAATAAAAATAACTTTTATAAAAGTTTTACGGTTATAGATTATCGGTAACGTATAACATAAACGAACTGCGCGTATAAACGAATTACGCGCTTTTTTCAAATTTCTTGCTATTTAATTTTAATTATTTATTTCTTAATATTATTTTCATAAAACGGCTTATAAAAAAAACTAGAATAAATTTAGTTATTAAGTTAATAAAAAGAATTTAACTTTTTTATATTAAACTTGGTTTTATATATATAATTGCATCTTTTACTTGAAGGTCTCGATATAATAATAAATTTATCCGACCCGATATTATTTTTAATTTACGAAAATTAACGCCGACCGAAAAAAATCGATTATCGACCGTATTTTCGACTTAAATACGCGAATGTTTTTTGTTCGACTTTAATACGTTAAAAATATAGCTAATATATTATTTATTTAACGAGCTATAAAACGCGTTAAAATTAACTAAACGTCGAACTTTATTAAACGTTGAGAAAAGAATTTAAAACGTATTTAAATTGGAAAATCGATTATTAACGGGCTTTATCCGAAACTCCAGAAATATTTTATAAATAATTTAAGCTTATTCGGATTATGATTGCAAAATACGGTATTATAAAAAGGAGATTTATAATTTTAATAAAACCTTTTATAATAACGGACTTAATAATTATTAATATCGAAAAACGTAAAAGATTTAAAAAAGTATAATAAAATAAAATAAAACATAAATTATAATTATATAAATTATAAAATTATAAAATTAAATTATACCGTTATTTATTATTATAATACGGAAAATTTATTTTAAATTTTACTATTATAATAATTTATTACTAGTATCCGATATAAAGACCGTATTAAGTAATAATAATTAAGTAATAAATATATTCAGTTTAAACTAAATTTAATATTTTAACAAATATATTTAAATGCCCACGGAAAGTTCTAAACGTGTTTTTATTTTCGACAGCCATAAAAATTATTATTCAATAAAATTCGAAAAATGTTACGTTAATTACGATATTATTACGTGTTATACAGCTATATAATTTGCGTATCGATTTTAACTTTTTAATATATTTTATATTATATTTTAGAACGCGTTTATTCGTCATATATCGAATATTTAACCTGATATTATTATATTTCCATTACTAAAAAAGGTTTTCTCGCCGACTTTTATAATACGCCTAAAGCTATTATAACGTTCGATAGTATAAATTTAAATTCGTAAAAGCTGGCCTTATTTTACTCGATCTTAATAACGTTTTTTTTAAGTTCGAAATTCTTTCAGTTATATCTATGCCGACCGTTTCTTTGTTAATCTTTACCGGTTTTATTTCTCCGTTTACGAAAACTTTTAAAATCTTCGCAAAATAATGAAATAAAAACGTTATTTATAAAAAAGATTAAAAATTATTAAGGCAGCTTACTGATAAAAATATTTAAATCGGTTAATTTTGTAACGAAAGGTCATATATTACTTTTATATAAAGCCGCTTTTTTTTAGGAAAAAAACATTTAATTCCGTAAAATGAACTCTATTTTAAATAACGTCGGAAAAAAATAAAAACAAACGTTTTTTAAAAAAAGATTATTATATAAAAAGAACAAGATTTTTTGACTCCTTCTAAAAAAAAAAAGAAATAATAGAAAATTATAGTTAACAGTAACTGAAAAAGAAACGTCGCAAAGGAATTAAAACGGAGGAACGGAAATATAGCATTTATAGCAAGTCTGAATATAATAGGCGTACTTATAAAAAACCTATAAATATATTTAACAATAAAAAATCCGATTAATTTAAATTAAATTATAATGCAATAATAAATTAATTGAAATTTATTATTATAAAATACGAAAATGCGCGCAGTTCGATTATAATATACGTTATCGCATATCTAGGCTTATACAGCATACTGTTTAAAGTAACTTAAAAAACCGTAGAAATAATTAAAATTAAAAATTTAAACTTTTATTTAATTTTTATTTTTAAATTTTTTTCCTTAGCTAACATTTAAAATCTCTAGCCGAAAAATTAACGAAGACTCGGAAGGACGTTAACCTATTATACGTAGTTAAGTTTTACTATTAAAAATCTATCTTTAAAATTTACTTTTAAAGTTTATTTGTCAAGTTTACAGTATAAAGCTTAATATTTTTTAAGTTATATTATCTAATCCTGTCGAACTAGCTAGCAGGTATATAGTTTATCAAGGTCGAAGTTTATCGGCAACCACGTATTCGATTTTAAAGTAAGGCTTTCTAAAATTATAGTATTAATCTATTTTAACCGTAAAATTATTAATTAATTATCGTATTCGAAGATATTCAGTATAATATCTATGGTGCAAAATATATCGTATAATAATTTTCTTTATAATTACTAAGTTTAAAAAATAAGCTTTAGACCAATTTAACCTTGAATATAAAATGTAATAATACGGTCATTCGAGTAATATCTTTCGTAATTCTAAGAATAACGTGCCTTACTAGTAAGCGCAACCTACCAATAAGCGCAACACTTTTTTTGGCTATCCTAACTACCTATCTTTAATCGTCCATTCTTCAACGTTAACATTATAGAACGCTTTATAAAAAAAGCGAGAATAAACCTAGCCATTTAGGCCAAAAGATGAGACCCGAAACTTAGTTACAAAAGCCTTGGTTTTATTTATAAAGTTTTATCTTTTACCTTAGTATATTATTTTACCGGTAAACGCGCCCGAACCGATATTACTTTTTTTTTATAAAAATTAACGCCGACCGAAAAAAAATCGATTATCGGTCGAATTCTTTAAGTTAAATATATAAACGTTTTTTATCCGGCTTTAATACATTAAATATATAACGAATTTATTATTTATTAAATACGTTATAAAATGTATTAAACTTAATTAAGTATCAAAATTTATTAAATGGCAAAAGATTTTTTATATACGTTTAAATCGGAAAATTAATTATTAACGGATTTTATCCGAAAATTTAAAAATATTTCGTAAATAATTCGAACTCGTTTAAGTTATTATTATAAAATACGATATCGTAAAAAAGGATATTTATAATTTTAACGAAATTAAATTTTTAATAAAGCTTTAAATAATAACGAATATAATAATTATTAATATCAAAAAACGTAAAAGATTTAAATAAATATAATAAGAAAATAAAAATTAAATTATAGTTATTTAAATTATTAATTTTTAGAACTAAATTATATAGTTATTTATTATTATAATAAAAAGAAATTATTTAAAGTTTTAAGACCGTAATAACTTATTATTAATAATTAATTAAAAAATCGTATTAAATAATAATAAATAAATAATAAATAAATTAAGTTTAAAATAAATTTAATATTTTAATAAATATATTTAAACGCGTACGAAAAGTTCGAAACGTTTTCTTATTTTCAACGGTTATAAAAATTATTATTTAATAAAATTCAAAAAATATTACGCAAATTATAATATTATTATACTTTATATATTTATATATTTTTCGTATCGGCGTTAATTTTGTAACGTATTTTATTTTTTTATTTTAAAATACGTTTATTTATTATATATCGAAAACTTAATATAACGCCATTATACTGTCAGACACAAGCGTGTATTCAGTACTGGGGTCAAAAACAGTGGTGTTGTTTTATTGATCATGAAGTCATTGGACCGTGTCGGTCGGGGCTTATTACTTGTAGATGTGGCTTATGTAGTCCCCATCTAAGCTCCAGGTAATCTCCGTAACGTTTTATCTTAAAACCCCTAATATTAACAGTTATCTATTATACTCCCCCAGGGGCTACTTTTTTAACAGCAGGCCCTGGATACAGAATATCAATTAATTAAAATTATCCTCAAATTTCTGTAAATCCTTATTAAATAATTCTTAAACCCGGCATTTTTATATATTTTTTTTAATATCCGTTAACCTTAACTATTAAGTAAATTATCCGGAAAACGTAATAAGTAAAACTTTTATTAACTTATTTATAATTATATCGTTTATAAAACTATATATTATTTTGATTCTTTTTTAAATTATTTTTTATCGTAATTAAAAATTATAAATATCTATATACCTTAATTTCATTTAAAGCTAGATAATATTTACGTAAATAAACCTCATAATTTGCTTATTATTATATTAAATATTAATAATTAAAATATTAAATCGAATTTTAAACTTTTTAATTAATCGTAATACGTATATAACCTTTTTCGCGGCTTAGGTAAATATTAACAACTTCGTTTTTGTTATAAAAATAATTATTATATCTTATTTATTAATGCTTTATTCGATAATACTACCAAAAAAACATATTACGTAAGCTTAAAAACTTTTTCGATGGATCGAATTATCGACAAAAAAACGTTACTAATTACCTTAAAAATATCTATTCCGTCGTACTTTAAAACGTAATATTTCGTTTTAAAAAAGTATTAAATAAATCGGTTTACTTTTATATAATATTCCGAATTTAAATTTATATTAAATCTTACCAATTTAAAAGTTACAAAGGTTATATCCGAACGAATAATAATTACGGCATATAATATTAAACCGATCTTCTTTTAATATATCTTAATAAAATAATTATACGTAATTTCTTAACTAAAAAATAACTTTTTATTTTTTATAAAAATATCGGCTTAACCAAAATTTAATTCTCCTTTAATTAACTTAATTAACTTATTAACATATAACGATTATAATAATTATATTTAACATTTCGATCGGTTTCTAATAACTTTAATTCTTATAAATTATTAAAAATTATCTTTTTTAATAAATTAATATCTTATTTTAAGCTAATTAATCCTTACGTTAATTTTTTTTTTATATATTTCTTTTTATAAATAATAACGATATTATCGCTATAAAAAAATAAAAAAATATTATCTTGCGCAAAATAATATAACTTATAAAAAATAAAAATAAAACCTAATTAAATAAACGTCTTCGATAATTTCTTTTACTAAAATACTTTTTTTAATCCGTATAAAGCTTTAAATAGACGTAAAATAATGTTCTATTTCCGATATCCTAATAACATTTTTATATAAATTTCTTTATTTAACTTTACATTAACGAAAACATTAATTACGTTATATTATATTAATTTTAAATCGAATCGTATAATTATAATAATAAAAGTTCGGAAAAACCTTTTAACAAAAATAAAAGCATAAATATTTTGGTACTTTATATAAATTTATTAATTATTTCGTATTATTAAACGTATTTTGTACTTTAAAAAATTATTATATTTATCGAAGTTATAAACATATACCTATATATAATTAAGTAATTATTTTCCGTTAACCTTTTTACGATTACATTTTATCTACAAATTTATTTATTTATAAATATTTAAATAATCCTTTTTTACTTTTCGAAATTTATTCCTTATAAAATAATTTTATAACTTTTTATAATCTTTAAAAATTATCGAAAAATATCTTTAATAAATCTTTCTTTTTATTTATAATAAACCTTTAATTTAATTATATTTAAATATATTAACTTAAACATTTATTTTTATATTATTATAATAGCAATACGGATAATTTATTATCCGGGCAATTTATACCTTATTTACTTACTTTCCGTATTTTAACCTTATTACCAGATTTAAACGTTTTATATTAAACGTAACCTTTTAGCTCGAAATACGGCATATAATTCCGGAATTAAAATTTTTATCGATACCTTTACGTTTTTTAAAAACGACGTTTATAATTATTCTTTCCTTTAAAATTACGATAATTCAAATAATAATAATTAATAAAGTAATAAAACATAACGGAATAAAATCGGATATCGAATAAAGAACGAAATAAACATTTATATAAAGTTAATCAAGTTTACATAAATCAAATTTCTTAAAAAGTTTTTTTTACCTCGTTTAAATTTACCACGTTTTTACTTTTAATAACGCCATCCGAATTTACCTTTAATAATTATGTATTTTTTTCTATTTTCCTTATAAATCAGAGGTCCAATTTTAAAGTATAAACCCTTTAAATATTTAACTTTATTAAGTAAATAACGTAATTCATTTTCGATTACTTTAAAAAAGTTATCTTTAAAATTATCCAAGTTACTATTAAAAATATATTCTTTATCAAAAATAACGTTATAAATTATTATTACCTTATTCGTTAAAAAATTCCATATACGGTAAATATTTAATAATTAATACCTTATAAAATAACTAATCCAAGCTTTCGGATCAAACTTTCGTTTTTTATTCTATTTACGTTATACGTTTTTTATTAAAACGTAAACTTTATAACTATAAATTTAAAAATAACTTAAATAAAGCTTTTGGTCGGTAACTATCGTTCTTTTCCAATACATTTAACAAATATAAAAATATTTATATAACGTTAACTAATTAAATATATATTTAAAAATCCGGTTATATAAATAAATTATAATACAATAAATCGTTATTTATTAAAAATATAATAATTTTGCTCCTTTTTATATACAAATCGCTTTTATCTTAATTATATCTTTTAAACGTTCAACGCCTCCATTTTATGCCTATATATCAAATATTAAAAGCTTAATTCGAACATTTCTTTTCAAATATAAATAATCTTAAACTTGGTACTTTTTGCTATATAACTTATCGTCGTATTTTATAACTTTTGCTTTATAATTATAACTTTCGAAAACGGTAAATATTTAATCTAAAATTATTATAATTATTTCGATTATTTTATTATTAAAATACCAATTCTAAATATAATTTAACAAACGATTAATTACAAATATAACGTTATTAATACGGTTATTATCTTTTCCTTAATTTTAAAAATTAATAGTTAATTACGCTTCCGGTTTTACGAATAAACTTCGGCAAACTTTATAATTAAAACGCTTTATTTTTCCGTATTTATATATATTATATTTAACGATAATAATCTCGTTTTCTTTCCGGCGTTTCTAATTAAGGTCCTTAATTTTTACCTTCTAAAAATGGCCTACAAAATAATTAAAAGCTTTGAAATTTAAATAAGCAAGTTTTAAATACCATCGTTAAATATTAATAATATTCGAAAATTATTTTATGCATAATTTTTTTTATTAAATAAAAAACGTTTTCCGAATTAATTATAATAAAAAATATACGATTATTATTTAATTATACCTTTCGATTAACGTTACGATAATTAAATTATTTTTCCGTCGGAAATAAATATTAAATCTTTTATAATCTTATTAAAAATTTATGTTTTTAATCAACGTAATAATATTAAGTTATACGTAAATCTTTTATAATACGTTATATTATATAAACGTATTGATTAAAAATTATCTAAGTTTTCGAAATAAAGATTTATTTTTCCGTATTCGAAAATAAAAATAATTGTATTTTAACGAATATATAATTATTTAAAAATATTAATCTGAAAATTAAAAATTTATTAATCTGGTTAAAAATATGAAAAGTAATCTTTAAATCGAAAATATTTTTTTTTAAAAATAAATAATCGTTTTAAAAGTTACATAAAATATTAAAAATATAACCTTAGTAATATTTATCTTACGTCCTAATTAATCGGACTTTTCGGATAACATTTTAAAATTTAATCTTTTAATTTTTTTATATTAAATTTATAACAAAATTAATACGTTTTTTAACTAATCGTATTAAGGTTTCGTCAAATTTTTAATTTTTAAATATTTTATCTTTGAAAATAAATTGACAAATTAATAATTCGCAAAAACTTAAACATATTTAATAAATAAATCCAGTAAAGTTCTTATCGGTAATAATACGTTTTTGCTTTAATTTTACTAACTTACAATTTTAACTTTAACTTTAACTTTAAATTATTTAATCTTCGGGTTTTTTTAATGTATTAATTAATTAATTTTATATTTTGTTAATAATTAATATACCGTTATTTATTTCAGAGTTCGGATCGTTTATATTTTCGAACGTTATTTCGAACGTGCCTTAAATAATTAACGAACGGGGTTTTTTAATTATACGGCAGCATAAACCCTAAATTACGTTATTATTTCGCGGTATTTTAAAATATTAAAATTAATTTATTCCTTATAAATTATTTTAAAATTTATAGTTTAATAATTAAAAACGTTATTAAAAACGTTTTCCAAAACGTTTTCCAGATTTTATATATCGTCAATCTTTTTAATATTTTTATTTTATATATTTAATATAATTATTCTTTATTAAATTATGTATATTCCGAAATTCTTTAAAAGTTTAATAAATAACTTAATAATTATTCGGTATCTTTTTTTCGTTTCCGACTTTAATCTTTTTTAGTAAATAATGCCGGTTCCCTTTAAATTATTATATTATTCGTTAAATAGTTTTATTAATTTGCAAATCGTAAGTCAATAATTAAAAAAGTATTAATAAAAAAACTTAATTCGTTAATTTTTTAACTTTTTTCCGGTAATTTTTATATTTTTTATTTTCGTATACGTATATAACCTAATTCGTATTATAATTAAATTCACCCTTAATAATTATTTTTGTTACGAAACAAAATCTTTCGTTAATATTTAATTATTTAATAAAGCTTAATACGACGGTTATACTATCGGCGGTAATTTCGGTTAAAATGTTTTAAATAATTCGCGGATTAACTTTTTTCGGATAATCTTCGAATTTTGGCTTCGTAGGTTAAATAGGCCATAATAATTTTTAATCAAGGTTTATATAATCCTATAGATCTAAGGCTGTTACTTTAATTTGGAATTCGTTATCCCACTGTTTCTACTGCTCAGGAGCTAAATAAATCATCTTTATTTTTAATAGCTTTAATTATTATAACTAAAGGTCGCTTACCGTTATAATCTTAATATCGGTATCAAATAAAACTGAGACTGTTAATTATTAAACACAAACGTATATTCAGTATTGGGGTCAAAAACAGTTATTGTTTTATTAATCATGAAGTTCTTGGACCGTGTTGGTCGGGGCTCATTACTTGTAGATGTGGCTTGTGTAGTCCCCACCTAAGCCACAGGTAATCTCCGTGGCGTTCTATCTTAGAACCCCTAATATCAACAGTTATCTGACATATACTTACATTATCAAAAAAAATTTTCTCGCCGGCTTTTACAATACGTTCCAAACTGCCATAATTTCCGAAAATATTAAATCTGGATTTATAAAAATTAAATTTATTTTATTCAATTTTAATAACGCTTTTTCCGAATTTTTTTTTTTTTATATTTACGTTAACGGTTTTTTTTATTAACCTTTACGGGTTGTATTTATTTCCCGTTTATAAAAACCTTTAAAAATATTAAGGAAATAACGAAATAAAAACGTTATTTATAAAAAAAATTTAAAGGTTATTACGGTAATTCGTTAACAAAAATAGCTAAATCGGTTAATTTTTTAACTAAAATTAACTTAGTATTTTTATACGAAAATGTTTTTTTTACGGAAAAAAATTACTTAATTACGTAAAACGAACTATATTTTAAATAAACGTCGCAAAACCAAAAACAAACGTTTTTAAAAACGAAGAATATTTATTATATAAAAAAGATAATTTTTTAACTTGAAAAGAAAAAAGTAGTAAAAAAATACAATTAATAATAATTAAAAAAGGTCGTTATAAAAGGATTAAAACTAAGAAACCGAAATATGGCGTTTACGGCAAGCCTGGACATAATATACGTACTTGTATAAAAGTTATAAATACGTTTAACGGAAAAAAATCCGATTAATTTAAATTAATAGGATATATTATTATTAAGTTATTTAAATTTATTATTACAAAGTACTAAAAAGTGTTGTGCTTATTAGTGTGTTGCTCTTGGTGGTGTAGGACGTTATAAGAATTGTTTATATTTTTTATATGTATTTAATATATTTCTTAAAATATAAGTTTTATTTTAAAATTAAGTTATTTATTATTTAATTCTTTAAATTTATATTGAACATTAAATTAAATATTTTAAAACGCCTTCGATATTAATATAATAAATAAGTATAAAATATAAATTTATAAATTAATAGCTTATATAATTTTAATATATTTCCGATTTTTATACGTTTATTTATATCTTTTATATTTTTTAGATTTATAATATTAGATTTAATATTTTAAAAAGGTTTATTAATAATATTATATTGTATTGTTAAAAATTTAAAAAAACTGTATATAATATCGTATTCGTTAGTACTACTTAATTAAATTTAAATTATTTATATAATACTTTTAAATTTGTTTTATCGTTTAATTAACTTCGATATTCAAATAATTCCGATATATATCGTACTATATTAAATGAATTATAAATTCGTTATATTCTTAACGAATTAAAAACGGACAAAAGCCGCTTACGTATTTGAATACAAAATTCGATCGATAATCCATTTTTTATAACCGGCGCTAATTTTCGTAAATTAAAGCTATTTATAATTCGAACGTATTAATAGTGATATCGAGTTTTTAAAATAAATTCGAAAACGATATAACGTATTAAATAAGCGAGCGAGCCGCCTTTTGGAACCTTATAATAATTAATTTAAAACTAATTATATTCTCTTTTGTTAACTATATTTCCAGCTTTTTAATAAATGCATATATTATATTAAAGCTTGTCGTCGATGCTATATTACTATTTTTTCTTTTAATATTTATACGACCGATCAGTTTTCAATACCTTCGAGCTAATATTACCTTTAATTCGTACGGATTAAAGTTAACCGACCGGGAACTTAATATAAATTAAATATTTAACCTAAATATATTAGCTTTCTTCTTTAAATATAATACGTTAAAGGTAGATATTACAAAATACTTGCCTTACTAAAATCAGGCCCTTTTTTGGAGGTTAGCTGCGCCTACGGCGCAGCTACGTAGCTCCAGGTAGCACGCTAACCCAATTGGAAAATGACCCACAAAAACACCCAAACCTCAAAAATCGGGCCTGATGGCACGGTGCAAAATATTGAGCGCCATATCGGCACTCCTATACAAATTTTCGAAAATCTATTTTTGAAACTTGCAAATATAATAACGATAAAAATATCTAATAAAATAAAAGAAAACCGTATTGTATAGAGCTTTAAAAGGACTTCCTGACTATATATATAACGTTCCGATCGGGGCTGGTTTGGTAAAGATCTTAAACAAAATAAACTAAAATTCTTGTTATCGGCAGACCTTCCATCCGGAACGCTCTCCTAGCTGCGACGACACAACCACAATCCATACGGCCAAAAAATAGCTGGATGGGCTTCTCCCATACCGAATTACCCTTGGAAGGCCCATAGCAAAATGTTATGTATGGTGGTTGCGTTATCGCAGCTAGGAGGGCGTTCCGGACCTGACTGACCCTAACCTTCTTATGGCTGCGACGTAACAACCACAACCCGTACGGCCGAAAAAATTGACATACGGACTTTCCCCATACAGATTATACTAGGGAAGCCCGGTGCATAATGACGCGACCGATGGTTGTGCTGTCGCAGCCATAAGAAAGTTGCGGTCGCCCATTTCCCAGATCTAAACTTGGCTATATTAGCTGCAATTGCCGTCGAAAAAAATTGAAAAAGTTCCTATATGTATATCAGCTTTTATGGGCGCATATATAAAGTTATATACTTGTCGGATTTAATCTTGTTGCGTAATAAATTTTATTTATTTAAATCTTTAAAGTTTTAAACGATATAAAAGAAAAGTTGATAATTTTGGTAGCGACGCCGAAAACGAGACCCACTTTTTGAAACTAACACTTAAGGCCTCGCTGCCTAGTGATGGGGATATGGGATTTGATTGGCTAATTTTTAACGCTAAAAAAACGGTACTTTAGAGAACTAGCCAACGAGGCCTGAGCTAGCTGAGGTAACAAAATACGTTAAGAAGCGTATTGTAGGACGCGTTATACAACTTACGAAACGTATCAAGGACGTATTAGGAGCGCGTCGAGGTATATTAAGGGACGCGTCGGAATGCGATACGGCGTATTTCAGGGCTTAATTTCGTAATAACGTAATTTTACATAATTCAACGATTAAAATAGAGATATAATATAAAAAAAGAAAACTTATCATAAAGAATATATGAATTGTTTTATTTAGAAAAAAAGTAGTAACAAAAAAATGGTATTAATAATTATTAAAAATAGCCGTCGTATATAAGTTAGCCAGAAAGAATAGCGTTATAACGTTCGTAATAAACCTAAACATAATATATATATTTATAAAAAAGTTATAAATAAGTTATAAATATAACTAGCGAAAGGAAATACGGTCGATTAAATTAATAGATATATAGTAGTTAAGTTATTTAAATTAGTTATTACGAGGTCTTAAAAAACGGCTCGCTCGTTTGTCCGTCTCGTTCGCTTATCTGATACGTTATATAAAATATAATTTTATAAAGCCAAATTTCGAACTTCTTTTTTTAACCTAAATTATTAAATTTATTTTAACTTTTATATAAAGCGCTTTATATTATTAAGAGTGAAATATCTAATATTTCAGATAAGTGTACGGCTGAAACAAGCGAACGGCTTATTTTTCTTTAGTACTATATTACAACTAATTTAAATAATGTAATTATAAAATATTAAATTAATTTTAATTAATCGGATTTTTATTATTAAACGTATTTAGGATTTTTTTATAAGTACGCTATTATGTTCGGGCTTGCTATAAATCTTATATTTCAGTTTTTCTAGTTTTAATCTTTTTATAACGACCGCTTTTAGCGCTTATTCGTTGTATTCTTTTTTATTACCTTTCTTTTTTCGGATAAAAAGGTTTTTTTCTTTTATATAATAAATATTCTTTTTAGGAAAACGTTTATTTTTCTATCTTCGACGTGAGCTTAAAATATAATACGTTTTGTATAATTAAATATTTTTTTCTTAAAAAAGAAACGGCTTTATATAAACATAATATATAACTTTTTATTATAAAATTAGCCGATTTAGATATCTTTATCGGCGAGCCAGCCGAATAATTTTAATATTTCTTTCTATAAATAACATTTTTATTTTATTATTTACCGGATATTTTTAAGAGTTTTTTAAGAAAAAAACTAAAAAAAACTAAAAACCGACAAAGGTTAATAAGAAAACTATTAACATAAATATAACTAGAAGAATTTCGAGTTCGAAAAGGACGTTATTAAAATCGAATAAAATTAAGTTAATTTTCGTAAATCCGGATTTAACATTATCGGACGTTATAATAGTTTTAAACGCGTTATTGAAATGGAGCAGGATGCAGAGCCGGGAACATGGCTCGGCCGATCAGTTAGTCAGCACCCGACATATATTTCTAGGAGTTCTTTTCGCCGAGCGCAACCCCGAGGCACTCACTACTCATCGCTCATAACTTTTACTTAAACTGATCTTAACACCACAATACAGTTTGCGTTACCTTTAATATCTCTTGAACCCCGGGCTTAATCGTAACACTTTCTTTAATTATGCACTGATCAGGACCAAATCTCCCCGTCTCAATTTATTATAAAAACCGGTAAAGATATTTTTTCCTGATAGTATAAACATAATAACCTTATATTAAATTTTTAATAGATAACGAATAAACGAGTTATAAATAAAGAAACGAAAATATATTAAAAACTTAAGCTTAATATAAAAAGTATATAAATCTTTAAAACGCAATAATATCGTAATTAACGTATTATTTTTCGAGTTTTATTAAATAATAAATTTCGAAATTATTAAAAATAAAAAAAACGTTTCGAATTTTCTTTATCTTTATTTAAATATATTTATTAGAATATCAGATTTATTTTAAATTTAATGTATTTATTTATTAATTATTGCTATTTAATATAAACTTTTAATTAATTGCTGGGAATAAGTTATTACGATATTAAAAATTGAAACAGGTTTTCTTTTTTATAATAATAAATAACGGTATAATTTAATTTTAAAAATTTATAAGTTAAGAAATTATAATTTATTATTTTTCTTTTTATTACGTTTGTTTTAACCTTTAACGTTTTTAATATTAATAATTATTATATCCGTTATTATAAAACATTATATTAAAAATTTAATTTTATTTAAATATTTATATATATTTTTTAATGTCGTTTTTTTTACGTCAACAATCTTAGTAAGTTCGAATTATATACAAAGTATTTTTAAACTGTCGTATAAAATCCGTTAATAGTCAATTTTTCGATTTAAACGCGTTTAAAACTTTGATTACCGTTTAATAAAGTTCGACATTTATTTAATTTAATCGCGTTTATAAGGCGTTAAGTAAATAACATATTAGTTATATTTTTAACGTCTTAAAGTCGAATAAGAAATGTTTACGTATTTTAATAGAAAATACGATTAATAATTAATATTTTTTTCAGTCGGCGTTAAGTTTTACAAATTAATCATAATATCGACTTAGTCGTATTTATTATAACATCGGATTTATAAAATCGCTTAGATTACTTTATATACAAAATTAAGTTTCGTATAATTAAGTTTTGGAATTTATTTTTTAACTGAAATAAATAAATTTATTTTCGTTATTTTTATAAGCTGCTTTATATTATTACTATTAAAAAATAATATTTGAAGTTAATTAATTAAAATATTTTTTTTAAAAACAAAGTTTACTTATTTAAGCTGTTCGCTTATATAAGATGTAATAAGTAAGGTTAAATGGTAAAAAAACAAAAATTAACTTAATTACTTATTCTGCTCGCTTATCTATTTAAAATTTTATAATAAAACAAATAAGAAAAATAATATATAAAACGGGGAAAAAGAGCCAAGATATATATAAATCTAAGTAATAATTTCAAATTTTTTTTTCAAAATTACTTTTTATATTTTAAAGTTGACGTAATTTATTAATTTATTGAACCTGTTCGAAAAACGTTTAAATAGTATATATAAAAAGGGTTTAAGTAATCAATATAAAACGTTACGTTTTTACGTTTTAAGTAAACATCGTATATTATAAGCGTTTTCGTTATTAACGGCTATTTGTAATTATAACGGAAATATTTAATTGTCTAACTTTAAAACTTCCGTTAATTAAAGCATTTATAATTTTAAAAAATATTTCCGCTTTCGGCCGAATAATCTATTTATATTTATCTTGTTATATAAAAGAATGATTTAAGTAGAGATTGTACCTTGTAAGATAATATCTGTACTGCTTTTTAAAAATTTTCGTACGGCTAAAACGTACGTTGAGCTTTTTAAAAAGCAAATCCTTTTACGTCAGCGTTCTTATAAGCGTACGAACCTTTTAGTAATTAGTTCGGAGGCTTTGGGGGTTGAATGGTTGTGGTGTTAAAAGATGGAGTTGGTTTTAAGAGAGCCTAATAAAAAAGGGTTCCTAATAGGGTGAACTTTATAGCGGCGGCAAGGTGCGCAGCCGCTGTAGAAGAGAGCAGAACTAGTACTTCTGTGTAACGGAGCGGATTTTGTCTGAGGCTAGAGCCATATATTCTAACCATCGAAGCCTACTGGCTCCGGGCTTATAACTGTTACAGAAGAAATTGAGGCTATATTGACAGCTCTAGCTCTAAGGAGGGAAAGATCTTCCCAAGCCACTTAGGCTGTTCGAAGCCCTTCTTATAGCGCCTAGTGGGCCCCATATGGGCTCACCAGGGGTATCTGACTGGAGCCCTTTAGACCCCCATTTTTCCATAGCAAATATTACGATAAGCAATTTCGTATATTAGGTATTCGCAATATCTAATCTTGATCGCCGTCCGTAATGGAAGCTAATAAGCGGAGGTTAATTTCCAGCAAAGAAGAATTTTAGCTAGAAAACGAAATTTTTCGGCGAAGCAGGGCTCATAACCTGTCAAACATAGGTTGAATACCCGTTGGATTCCATACTAGATAACCAGCCTTAAGGCTTGGGGAGATACACATCTATATATACACAAGTGGTGTGGGTTGTCATACCCCCTAATCCAACAGTGATATGATCGTGTCTTCGCTGGCCGTAACACCACCTCCCCCGACCATTGCATCTGCATACCTACTACTGGAGCTCGCGCATCCAAGCTCGTCCTTTCCCACACCTTCCCCACATCAAGATGCTGAAGGCGACGATTCGAGTGGCGTCGTCCTTTCTCAAAGCTCTGGCAGCTGTCACAGGGAGATCACAAGCTTCAAACCCTGCCTATCTACCAATTGTTCCGCCGCAGGGCGCAAAAGTATCACCACCGGGTGTGCCACTCGACGGTGAGCCGTGTGTGGCGGTGATCGGAGTTGGCTATGTTGGAACACATCTAGTCGAAACCTTCTCATCCAGCTACCGAGTCCTCGGCTTCGACATATCGGAGGCACGAATCGATAAGCTTCGGGCTCAGTTCTCCAACAGAACCGGCGTTAAGCTCACAACATGCAAGCGCGACCTCGACGAAGCATCGCATTTCCTAATATCAGTTCCGACCCCCCTGCGCGAGGACAAGACAGTCGATTTATCGTGTCTCAAAACCGCGCTCGAGACAGTTTCGGCGCATGCACGCCTAGGGGCAACAGTTGTCATCGAGAGTTCGCTCGCTGTGGGGACAACGCGCCGCCTCCTCGGTCCTATTTGCGCGTCTCATGGTCTGTTTGGGGGGATGTCGCCAGAGGTACGATGGGTAGGAAGCAAAGCCCTCTCCACCAGAGACAAACTAATACCCAGCCTAGAGAGTCGATCCCGGGAGGACAAGCCCCCCCGTTCGCTCCATCCCCAAGGTCGTATCAGGTCTTGGCGGAGCTTCGCTGGCTGCCATTGTCCGCTTGTACTCGTCCGTCTTTGACACCCTGGTGCAGGTCTCGTGCCCAGAGGTTGCCGAGATGATGAAGCTGTACGAGAACTGTCAGCGCATGATGGGGGTCGCCTTCGCCAACGAAATGGCCGACGCCTGTATCCAACACGGCATCGACCCTTTTGAAGTTTCTCGTGCCGCTGCTACGAAGCCCTTCGGTTACATGCCGTTCACGCCCTCAGTGGGCGTAGGCGGACCTTGCATCCCCGCGAACTCGTACTATCTTCTGTCTAACTGCGAATTTCCGCTGCTCGAGGCCGCCGCGAAGAAGATGGAGGCACGCCCGGCCGAGATCGCCAGACGTGTGACTGAGACTCTGATATGCAACGGGACTACCCAAGAGAGACCGCGTGTCCTTGTCGTCGGAGTTGGGTACAAGGCCGGCCAGGCTGTCCTCAGCAACTCTCCTGGTCTGGATCTCGCAACGGCTCTGGCAGAGTCCGGGAAGGTGGATGTCATGTTCGCAGACTCTCTCGTCAAGCAGGAGGCGATCCCGCGCATCTGTCGGCTGGCTGACGAGGACTGGACTCGGAGCGCCCTGAAGAGCTTCAACATGATCATCGTTACTGCTAAGCAGGTTGGGATGGATTTCGGCGTGCTGAGGGGGCTGGGTGATGTCCGAGTTGAGACGTGGTGTCAATGAGTCAGGGATGGAAGAAAAGGCTGTAAGAAAACTGTGATTCCAATTTTGGCAATCCGGTAGACCCGAAAGTGTGTAGGTAGGACGCAGTTCGGTTAACTTCAGCATCCCGTAGTTGTGGGGAGTCAACATCAACATCAGCAAACCGTTCGTGTCGTTTAACATCAGCAACCCCCACAATTTCTCCTGAAAATTGCTTATTTTTTATTTTTATTGTTATCTATTTTTTGGAGAGGTAAACCCCAACCAATAACGTTTAATTATTATACTGATTTCTCCTACTTCAACTTTAAAAGCTTTCCAACGATTAAAACGGCTGATAAAGATTGTCGCGTAGCTATTATACTAAAAGAGTGGATTAATAAGTGTCAGATATAGGGTGTTATGACTAAACGAGCTGGGCTCATTAGCAGATGGTCGGAGGTTATGTAGATTGTCTCCGACGCAAAACTTTGGATTACGTAACACGGATCCGGACGGATTTACGGATCTAGATAGATTAATATGGGATAGATTTGGAGAGATTTTCGGATTTACAAAGATTATAATAAATAAATTCGAAAAAATAAACGGATTTTAAAAAAATCCCGTTTAATATATATACGTTTATTATTTTTTTTTTAATTTAAATAGTATTAATTTGGAATAATAATTAATTATTTAAATTATTTAACGTACTATATAAGCGAATAGCTTATATAAGCGAACGAATTAAAATTTGAAATTTAATAATAACAAATTTAAATCAATTAATAATAATATACTTCATTAATTTCAAAAAACCGGGTTCTTTTTCAATTAACGTTTTTATGACCTTTTTGTAAATATGCATATTATATCCGAATTTGTCGTAAACGCTATGTTTTCGTTTCTTTATTTTAATTTTTATATATGATTTTTTTAGTTGCTATTAATTATATTTGTATATTACCCTGTTTTTAAACTAGAAAAGCTTATTTTCTTTATATAGTAAATATTTATTCTTTTAAAAGCCTTTATTTAAATTCTGAATCGTTTTATACAATTAAACGATTTTTTAAAAAAAAACAATTTTAGATATAAATAATATATAACCTTTTATTATAAAGTTAAACGATTTAAATACTTTTTATTAACGAGTTACTTTGATAATTTTTAATTTTTTTATAAATAAGGTCCTATATATATAAGCGAAACATATATATAAGCAAAACACTTCTTAGTATTCCCCAGCAACATACTTAAAGAACTTAACTATAATATATTAAATTAATTCCAATTAATCGTACTATTTTACGTTAACCGTATTTATAGCTTTTAAAGAAGCGCACGCATTATATCAAAACTTGTTACGGACGCCATATTACTATTCCTTTTTGTTAATCCGCTCGTAACCAACTTATTTTAACAGCTATTAACAACAATTCCCTGCTATAACCTTTTTACTAGCTAAGAAACCTTATTTATCTTACATAACAAATATTCCTTTTTCTAGAAAACGTTTATTTTAATTGTATAATTGCGTAAGTTTCGAATTATTGTAAAATCAAGTCCAATACGCCTTATTATACGCCCCGCGAAACGCTCTGCGAAACGCCTCGTACGGACCCCCTATACCTTTTAACGCGCTCTTAACGCGTTTTATAATACGTTTTCCGACGTATATCTTTAACGTATTAAAACCGGACAAAAAATATTCGCGGATTTAAATTCAAAATTCGGTCAAAAATAATTATTAAGTCGGTCGGCTTTAAATCGTACGAGATAAGGATAATATTAGCTTAAATACGTTAAAAAGTAATCGGTCGTAAACGGGTTCAAAGAAAAAAAATTGCAATATAATATCCGTAATAAGCCTTAATATAATACGTATACTCGTTGAAAAGTTGTAAATATAGTTAATAGAAAAGCACTCGATTATTTTAAATTAATTTAATATGTTGTAGTTAAGTTATTTGGATATGTTGCTGAGAAGTACCAAAAAGTATCTCGCTTATATATATGTTTTGCTTATATGTATGGGACGTTAAGGTTTTAATTTTATCATTTTACGGATATTTTTAAAGGTTTTTACGGATAGAAAAATATAATCGGCGGAAGTTAATGGTAAAACTGTGGGCGTAAATACAATTAAAAAGGTTTTAAGCTCAAAAAACACGTTATTAAGATCGAATAAAATAAGGTTAATTTTCGTAAATCTAAGTTTAATATTTTTAAACGTTATAGTAGCTATAAATATTTTGTAAAAGCCGGCTAAATTTTTTTGGAATAAGATAAATATAATAATATCGTATTAAATTTGTATATAATAAATAAATGCGTTTTTTTAAATAAGAATTTAGTAAAAGATTAAAGCCGATACGAAAAATACGCCGGTATATAAAACGTAATAATATCGTAAATAACGTAATACTTCTCTAATTTTATTAATAATAATTTCCGTAGCTGTTAAAAATAAAAATAAAAACGGTTTAAATTTTTCGCAGACGTACGAATATATTTGTTAAAATATTAAATTTATTTTAAACTTAATATAACGTGCTACATAAGTACACCGGACGCAGAAGTACTTCGGACGGTTTTTGGCACCTTGCAACAACTAATCCAAATAACTTAATTATAACATCTTTAATTAATACCAATTAATCGTATTATCTTTCGCCGACCGTTTTTATAACTTTTAAACAAGTGCACGTATTATATAAAGGCCTGTTACGAACGTTAAGTTATTATTCTTTTTTTTAAAACGATTATAATCGATTAATTTTAATAATTATTAATAGTAATTCTTTGCCATAACCTTTTTATTACTTAAAAGATTTTATTTATCTTATACGGTAAATAATTTTTTTTTTTGGAAAATGTTTGTTTCAATTATTTAATTACGGAAGTATGGAATTATTGCGAAATTAAGCCCGATACGCCTTATTATACGCCCTGCCATACGCTCTACTATATATTTCGCAAGACGTCCCGTAACGCCTTTAACGCGCTCCTTAACGCGCTTTTTAACACGTTTTATAACGCGTTTTCCGACGTATATCTTTAACGTATAAAAGTCGCACAAAAAATGCTTACGTATTTGAGTTAAGAATTCGGTCGAAAATAATTATTTAATCGATCGGTTGTAGGTCGTACGAAATAGAGATAATATTAGCTTAAATGCGTTAGGAAGTGGTCGGTTGCTGGCCGGTTTAAAGGAAGGAATGGTAATATAACGTCCGTAATAGGGTTTGATATATACGTGTATTTGTTTAAAAGCTATAGAGAGAGTTAATAAAGAAATATTCGATTAATTGGAATTAATTAGATATGTTATAATTAAGTTATTTGGATTAGTTGTTGTAAGGTGCTAAAAACCGTCCGGAGTACTTGTGTAGCACGTTGTTATTTTTTAATTTCTATTATTTAATATATTTTTTTAATCGATTATTAATATTAAAATCGTACGCTATTAAAATTTAAGGGAATTTTCCCTTATTATAACAAGAAATAACGGTATAATTATAATTTATTTTTAGTTTTCTTATTACGTTTATTTAAACTTGTTATATTTTTTCATAATAATAATTATTATACTTATTATTATAAAAAGCTTTATTAGAAATTTAGTTTCGTCGAAATTATAAATATTCTTTTTTTGCAATTTCCTATTTCGTAAATATCATCTGAATAAGTTCGAATTATTTATAAATAATTTTAATTATTCGGGAAAAAGTTTAATAATAATTAAACTTTTATGTTAAATACGTTTAAAACACTTTTATCGTTAAATCAACTTTAATGTTTAGTTAAATTTAACGCGTTTTATAATATATTAAGTAAATAATATATTAATCATATTTTTAACGGATTAAAGCCAAATAAGAAACGTTTACAAAATTAAGTCAAGATGTTTATTAATAATTGATTTCTTTTTCGGTTAATACCAATTTCCTCAAATTAAGAACAGTATCGAGTTTGTGAAGTTATTTACATAACGTTATATATAAAACTGAATTTTGTATATTAAATTTCGGATCTTACTGTTTAGTTTAAATAATTAAATTTTTTTAATTACTTTTATAAACCGTTTTAAATTATTAATAAGAAAAATAAATTAATAAAATACCGTAATTAAAATATTGAAAAAAAAGAGGCGGTTTGCTTATAAAAGCTGTTCGTTTATATAGTACGTTGTTATTAATATATAATTTATATTATTTCAAGAACGGTTAAGTATTTAATATAAATACGAATTAAGCCCTTAAAGTTCTTAATCTTCGTATAATTATTACATTAGAAATTTAAATTAATACGTACGTGCTTATTACATTACTTAATTAATATACTTTTTTAACTACTATCGATTAAGTAGTAACTGGTATTTCTTTTATAATCTCATCTTATAGTTATTAGTACATTTAAACCATAAATAGTTTACCTTACTAAAATCAAGCCCCGTATTTAAGGTTATAACTACGCCTGTAGCGCCGCTATAACTAAAGCTTACAAAAACTTGTAGCTTTAAGTACACCGCTAAGACGAACCTATAAAAATATAATAACCTTAAACATGCAGCTTTATAACACGGTACAAAATATTAAACGCAATACTAACATTCTTATATAAAGTTTTTAAAATTTACCTTTAAAATCAGTTAATATAATAATAACAAAATTATATAATAATTAATAAAAAAGATATCTATATATAACTTTCTCATTAGAGCTATTTTAATAGAAATATTAAGAAAATAAGGTAAAATTTGCTTTAGCTAGCTCAGACCTTGCTGGCTCTTTTTCAAAATTATTCAAGTACTGCTCCATAACGTCAAAAATTAACCAATTAAATTCCAAATTCCCGTAGCAAGCCAGCGAGGCCTAAATGTTAATTGTAAAAAATAGATTCTGTTTTCTATATTGTTATTAAAATTATTAAACCTTTTCCTTTATTGAAATAGAGCAGGGTGTAAAGCCGGAAATATGGCTTAACCGATTAGTTAATTAGCACCTACTATGTATTTCTAGCAGTTCTTTTCGCCGAGCGCAACTCCGAGATATTAACCATTTATCGCATATAGCTTTTGCTTGAACTGCTCTTAATACCATAAGATAGTTACGTTCTTTTAATATTTATTTAACTCTGGGTTTAATTGTAACACTTTTTTTAATTATGCATTAATTAGCATTGAATTTCCCTGTTTTAATTTATTTAGTTATTAATATAAGAAGATTGGCTTTAATTAGCTGTCGAAATAGTTTGCGATCTTTAATTACTAAACGGAAGAGATAAAGTTTTAATTAAAAACGTAATTATAATTACGATTACAATTATGCAAATTTGATAACGATTAACAATAAACGATTAACAATTATAATAATAATATAATCTTTTTCCGATTAATAAAAAAGTTATAATTTTAATAATATATAATACTTTATTTCGAAATATAACTTTATTCGAAAAACGGTAAAGGAATATAAACGCTAACGGTAACCGGTTTCAAAACGTAGCTTAATTAACCAAATTTTAAATCGATTACGAAATTAAAAAAAACGATATATATTAAAGGAAAAAATTACGTAATAAAATAAAAATAAGATTTAATTAATAATGGTGAATAAATTAAGCTTACGTTGTTAACGACGTAATTATTCGGGTTATTATTAATTAAAACAAAATAAAGTAACGATATAATTAATACTATAAACCGGATTATAAATATAAATAAAAAAAGGAATGAAGTTATCAAATTATTTATTTTACGTACAAAGAAAGATTATCGAAAAATAAATAATATTCCTTAATACGATATAAAAGTAAAAACAAGAAATATTACAAGAAATATTTTAAATCTTTTTAACGTTAATAAGATAATATTTTATTTAGTTATTATTAAGAAGTATTATTTAAAACTTATTTTTTTTTGTTTGATTCAAATATTATAATATTTAAGTTAACAATAAAGGTACTAATAAGTAAGTTAAAAAAAGTACGGTTTTATATAGATTAATGTTAGAATATTGATTAAAATAAAGTTATTCGGATAAAAAAAAAAGCTATTTATTTTTTTAAGTTAGAAAAAAAGAAACTATAGTTAAAAATTATTACGGATAATTAATAACTTTATGCCTAAACGTATTTTTAATAAGATAATATTTTAAAACCGAATAATTATAAGATTAAAAATTTCGATTAATCCGAAATAAATTTTAACAAATTTATCAAAAAAAATTTAAACTTTTTAAAATTGTTACTTAAGTCGAAAAATAATAGGGTTTATTACTATTATTAAAATTGTTTATTTCTTTAAAAAATTAAAACCTTATTTTGAATATAACCGTTTAATACCGATTAATAGATAATTTTTACGAAAATAAACTTCGCGAAGTTAAACCTTAAAATAATTCGACCGGTTTTCCAAAGCTTAGAAAAGAGTCGAATATATAAATAATTCCTATAATTATTATTAAAATACCGGAAAAACGAAAAGTTTTATAAAAGTACAAGTTTTTAGAATTATTTATAGCGTTTACAATATTTATACCGAACGTTACATTTTTCCGATGAACCGATTAACCCGAATACCGTTTTCTTATATTTATTACGAATAGGATTTCGTTCTTGATAGTTTTTTTAAACTTATTAATTTATCCGAATTTTGAGTTTTTTAAATATTAAAATTATCGGTTAAATTAAAAGAATTATTAAATTATTTAAAAAATATAAGTTTATAAAGTTTAAAATATTTATTAAATTACCGTTTTAAACCGATAATATCAATAGAAAAAACCGGATTAAAATTATTATTAATGGAATAATTAAGTAACAAAATATAATTAAGGTTATTTTAAAAGTTTTTAAGTAAGAAAATTTAAAGTGAATTAGCATTATTAAAAATCTATGACGAATTTTAATTAAATAAATTTAATATAATAACTTTAATGAGGTTTATAAATATTATTTAAAATATATTATTAAAATAAAAAACGTTTAAGAAAAAATTAAGTAAAAAAAAGAAGTTGATTAATAAAAACATATACAATAAAAACTTATTAAAAATGTTATTAATTAATTACTTTAAAAGATTTATTAATAATTTTTTTATAGAACTTAAAGATTTATACGCCAGAATTTAAAATAATATATCGATATTAATTTTAAATTAAATTATTAATAACGCTGTATTTTTTAAATATAAAGAATATAAACGATATTAAAAATCTTTCCGTTTTAATATCGATTAAAAAAAAGGATCGGCTTTATTTAACTTAACATTTTAAATAATAATGATAAAAAAGTTTTCGTTTCCGATAGTTATCGTCCAGTCGTATTAATTAGGTATCGGAAATTACGAACGGGTTGTAAGATTTAAAGATTGTATAAATCTACCAAATTTAAAATTTCGAAATTTTTAAAAAGAGAATAAAAAATCGAAAAATTGTCCGTATTTTATAATATTACGTTTTATTAAAATACGAAACGCTTTAAGCTTATAATTATAAAGTCGGTTTATCGATTAATGTAATAAATTTCCAGTTTAATAAATTCGGTTATATTTTTTATTATGGGCGAGGTAATTATCGTAATTAAAAAGGTTACCGAGTTAAATATTAAGGCCGTAATAAACGATTTGATAATTTAAAGCCTGGTACTTATTAATTTTACCATTGTTTTAAATAGAATATGTATAAATATAATTTATTTATATATATAAAAAATATGGAATTAATTTTATTTAACGATAATAAATATTTCTTTTAACTTTAAATAATTAAGTTACGCTATATATGATAAAACTTTTTTAAATTTTAAAAAGTTAAGCGATTAATTAAAAGATTTTAATCCGGACGAGAATTTCAAAATGATTTTTTAATTTTTAAGCTTCTTTAATTTATTTAAAAAAGAGATGCGATATTTTAAATAACAAAATAATATTTACCGAAACGAAAAAAACCATTTCTTTAATTACGATTAAAATCTAATTTAATTTAACCTTATTAAATTCTCGAAATTTATAACAATTTTAAAGCCGAACCAATAAAACCACCATACCGATTAAAGTCGTATAACGGAAATTGGTATAATTTATTTTATTAAAAACGACGGAAAGCCGTTTTACCAAAAGAATACCTTCACGTAATTAGCTATAGAATAAATTTATCGAAAGTAAAGGTATTCGATATTTAAAAAAGATCCGTATTTTAAAAGTCGGCGATTTTGACTAACCGGCAATCTTTATTAACGTTATAATAGCTAAGTGTATTAATAAAGATAAAAGAAATTCCGGAAGTAAAAAGAAAAACTAAAACCGATAATAATAAATTAATATATAAAGGATTTTTATTTTAAAATATAAAGGCCGCTATTTAAAAAAGTAATATTAATTAAAAGGATAATGTTAGTTCAACGAATAACGTTTTTAATTATGGAAGCTTAATTAATAAATATATTAAGTTTTAAGAAAGGGAAATCCGAAACAGTTTAAAAAGAAATCCGAAATTATTTAGTACGAATTAATTAAAGCCTATTTAAATTTTAGTAAAGCTGTTAGAAACTTTATAGTTATTAAAATTTTAAAAGCGTTTAATCGTAAAAATAAAGAAACGATTAAAATAACGGAAATTGAAATATAAAGATTTAAGGTTTTAAAATCGAAAAAGTTTTTCAGAATCCTGATTATAGATATAAAGTATAAAGCCGAAAATTAAAAGAAAATTTAGGTTTTGTTAATTTAATAATGCAGCTTAGCTAAAAATATTATCCCGTTATTTAGGTTAGTAATTAAAGTAGGTTATAAAAATAGCGAAAAATTAATTAATAAAGTTATTAATACCGGAACTAAGTTTAACGTTATCGTTTTATCGTACGTTAAACGATATGGAATAGTAATATAATAAATATGCATATTTTTTATAAGCTTTGATTTTTAAAAAAGAATTTTATTTCAAGGCATAATTAAAGTTCTTACTTAATTAATTAGTTAATTATTTACAATGTTTTTATTTATTATTAACGATAATTACGTTACGTAACTGTTTATATTAGGACTTAATTTTTATAGCCAAATTAAAGATAATTTGTAATATAAAATTTAAAATAATAAAAGGAATTCTAAAATTTAGTTTAAGAAAAATCATTATTTCCTTAATTCCAGTTAGAAAAGTTATTTATAATATTTGTAACGCCGAAAAGCTTAAAAAAAAGCAGCCGGTAAAATTATGGGCCGCTTTATTAAGAAAAGTAAATTTATAAGTAAAAATACTGACGAATACGTTATAAACCTTTAGGTTTTTTCTATTGATGATATTTATATGAATCAAAATCCGATAATAATTTAAAAAGTTATAAAAAATAAGCAGGTGCTCGAAAATATTATTTTAGGCCAATTTACCGATAAGAAAAATTTATATACGCCTTATATAGAATTTTGTAAAAAAAGATACGCAATAACATTAATGAAAAAGAACCGTATAAATTAATACGCTATATAAGCCGAAATAAGTGAAAAGTAATCTTAATTAATAACGTATTATTTAACGGATTAATATTATCTGGAAATCCAAACTAAGAAATTAATAAATTCGAAAAGGCCTAATAAGTTACTAATTAACCAAAAAAAAAACTTATTAAACTTGGCATATTATTAACTCCCTTATTTCCTAAATCTATTATTATATTACAAAATACTCAATTTATTTAAAAGATTTAAAATTGTTTTTAATTAACTTAATAACAAATTTAACCGTACCAAAAAAACTTTGTTTAAAAAGATACTTTTTTACAAAAAGGCTACCTTAACTTGAAATGAATAAAGTTATAGCAAAATTAAATTAAATATCGTATTAAATTATAAAATCCGGATAATCCTTTATAATATAACAAAATAAAGATATAATAGTAGCGGTAAACTTTAAAATTAAATTAATTAATATATTATAAATACGTATTTAACGAAAGAAACTGAGATAATTTTATATTATATATAAAAATACCTAATTCCTTATCGAAAAGAAAAATAATAACTTGCGGTTAATTAATTTTATAATTAAATTAATTATTACTATTTTATGCGATATTTTGAGATTAAAAAATTGCAATATATTTTCCACAGATTTTGCTATATATTCGTTAATCACTTTAATAAACTATTTTTCTAGTAATAATTAGGTTATATTAATCCTTATTAACAAAAGTTTAATTATTTTCGTAATAATTTTAAAGTTTCTAAATATATTAATATATTTATAAATTTTATTAATTTTGGAACTTATTTTTGCCGCGTAATAAGGAAAATTCTTAACGATTTAATAGCCGATATAGCCCGGCCATTTATCGACGCGTCAATATTAAAAGCCCGAAAATAAAATATAACGATAAAGAAATCTTTTTAAACGTTCGGTAATTTGTATACGAATATATCTTTAATATAAACAATTTTTTTTTAATTGCAAACTTATTAAAATATCGATTAATATAAAAAAGTCCTAAAAATGTTAAAAAATAACCGTAATAATTGGATTTCTTCACGGAACGAATAAACTGCAACCAGATATAGCTAAAGTAAAAAAGATTTTAGAAATTTAATTATATAAAAGTGTTTCGCAAGTTAAAGTTTTTTTTAAATATCGTTATTTATAAAATTTTATTATATATGTCGTTATTTAGATTAAAACTTTTATATATTTATCACGGAAAATTAATTATTTGTTTAAAAGCCTAATTCAAATTGTATTATAAAAAGCGTAAAAAAACGATTATAATTACTTTAATGTTAATTATTCTAAAGTATAATTTTATTACGGGCAAAATTATTTTAAGGACAGACATAAATAAAGACGGCTTTAAAAGTATTTGTAGCTGTTTAATTAATAATATTAAATATTCCATACGTTTCGAAAGTACTATTTACAAAAATATTAAATTAAATTACGATATTAACAAATTAAAATATCGAATTCTTTTTAAACTTTTAAAAGAATTCCGAAATTATATTTTCGAAATCCAAGTTTTATTAAAAATCGACGCCAAAGTATTAAAAATTTAAATTAATAATTCTATAAACTTTCAATTTAAAATTTTATTTACCCGTTAAAGTGTTTAAATAAAAATGTTTAATTTCGAAATTAAATATATTTTCACTAAAAAAAATTTACCTATCGACGGTTTTTTTTAAAAACCGCTTAAAACTATTAACGCATTAAATAAGTAAGAAGAAAAAGAATTAAAAGATTTATTAATATTTATTTAATTATTCTACCGTTTAATTTTATTCTAAGCGGTATATTTTTAATATTTGCTAAAATGAGTAAATGGAAGTCTTTTATTAATATTTAATTTAAGAAACTATAAAAATACGGTAATTCTTTAACGATATTCAATCTTTTTAATCGGTTATATAAAGCCTTAAAAATTATTTTTGAAGTTAAGGTCTGTAATTCTTTTATTTAAAACGGCATTTTTTAACGTAAAACGGATAGATATTACGGTAACCGACAAATTATTAATATTAAAGGAAAACGGCCTCCAGTAATTATGTAATGTTATGAAAATTATAATTATAAAAAACGAAACTCATTTTATTATTATATCATAATTTTATATTATTAGTACAAAATTTTAAATTATATTTAAAAAATATAACGAACGTATATTAAATGCTAAAAAGTAATTAATTAACAATTTTAAAATAGTTACGAGTTTTTGTAATTCATTAATATAATTACAATTTAGGTAATTAATATTTAATTTATATTTAACGATAACGGTTATAAGGTCATAATTAAAGTAAGATATAAATTATTCGATTATTAAAAAACTAAAGTTTTACGTTTTATTATATTAATAATAATTAAATATTTTTAAATAAATATATGTTTTATTAATACGGAATTTCGATTAAGATTCAGAAAAATAAAAGTTCCGAAAATAAAGGTAAAATAATTAGAATTTTTAATATAATCGAAATTTGACGAAAAGTTAAAATTATATATATCGCTTAACGATAAAGCTTAATTAAAAAAAGATTTATGCCGATTATTAAAGGTTTAATAAAAATGACGAATAATATTAATAAAAAATAGGTTAAGTTTATATTTAAAATGATTTTCGCCGATAATATTATTTTAAAAAGTTACGGCCTAAGTCCGTATAAACTGGTGTACGGATAAAAAATATTTTTACCGATTGAAATAGTTCTGCCGATATAAAGAATTATAATATAAAATTTTAATATTTAAAAAAAAAGTTATTGTTGTAAAAAAATTTATTTTTAAAAAAGAAAGTTAAAAATCTAATTAAAGTTACCAAAATTATTACCGATTAACGTTATAAAGTTGTTAACTTTATAAACCAAAAAAATAAAAATAAAATAAAAACTAAACTTTTAAACATAAACAATCTAATATTATTATACGATACGTCCCGATATATAAATACGTTCAAAAATATAAATTTTAAATATCGTTAAATTAATTTTTATTTATTTAATTAAATTATTAGTTTACGTATTTATCGTTGAAAAAAGATGAATAAAATGAAATTATATAAATTTGTTTTTATTAATCAATTAAAGTAATTTATAAAAAACGAAAAAAGAAATTAAACCCCGATTAATTTAAAACAAATTAAAAAAAATTATTTACCGATTAGCCCGACGACAGCAGATTAAATACCTTAAATATAATTAATATTAAATTATTAAAAAATTAATAACTTAAAATTTAAAATTTTTAAAAATAAATATTAAAGTATAAATACTTAATAATTAACTTCAAGGTTACGTAATTATAAACGATAATAAGATACTGAAAACGAACGGATTAAGAAATGGAAAGGATTAACGTAATTAATTATAAAGAGTTAAAACATAAAGATTTTATAACGTTTTATTATTATTCCGTTTATTATTATTTTATATAATAATTATAACATTTATTTATAGTTAATACGTTTAGTTATATTTGCCAGGTATTGAAGATTTAAAAAATACTTTTTAATTCTATTTTAAAATTAGCTTTTATTAAAAAAATTTTAATCGGAAAAATATCTTTACGAATACTTTTTTAAAATTATAATAACCGTATATAATTGACTTTTAAAAATTTTAAAATAATCATTCCGGAATAAATAATTATAACTTTCGATAAATCTGTCGTAATTATTCTAAAATACTTTATAGAATTCCGGAATCGATTAATATTTAAAAATAAGTATATGTTATAACAATCGAGTTATTTTAATATTTGATATTATTATTTATATAATCTGTTCGGAATAATATTCATATTTTAAAAACTTAAATAAATAAATTACTAATATACCGAAAGATTTTAATAAATAAAAATATTAAAAAATCCGTAAGTTCGGCTCGAAATATTTTAACGTATATAAAATAAAACGGTACTTCTTTACCTTTATTTTAAAAGATAACGATTATATAAAATCAAGTATTAATAATTACTTGAAAACGTTTGTCTTCGATTCGTTATTTTATATACCGATCGGTAGCTAGACCGCCGACCGAATTAATAAATATAACTTTAAGTATTTTATATTAATTAATAAGATTTTATTAATAGGATTATAAAAGATAAAAAATATAACGTTTTAATATTTAAAAATGGTTTAAAAACAAATTAATAATGTGCAAACCTGCTGAAATAATTAAAGCCGTCAATAAAGACTTTAAAATAATATTATAAAGCTAAGATATTTTAAGAAATAAAAAAATAATTGATATTAATCGACGGTTACCGGTTATCTGCTTCATAATACTTAAAATCGGGTTAAGTATTAAACTTTTTGTTCTTTTAATTAACGGTAATATATATTAAAAAGGCCAAATTCTAAAAAGTTACGAATTCTTTATAATCGGTATTTTAACTAATAAAGTATCCGTATTAAATATTGCGTTATAGAATTTATATGAAAAAAAAAGTTAATTTGTAAATAAGCATCCGGTGATAAATTAAATTTTAAAACTTCCAGATATTACCAAAATAATATAAAGGTTTAATATCCCGATTAATAATTAAGGCTTTATCGGTGCAATAAGTTCCAGGTTTAAAAATTATGGTTATATTTAATATAGTTAAAATTTTATAACGTTAAATAAAAATATATTCGAACTTACGTATACTTTGCTTAACCTTAAAATTAACGGGCTTAATATTATTAAAACCTGAAAACTTGTTACTTAATTCGGATTATTTTTTAATAAAGGATTCTTTTATAAGGTTAACAAATTTATCTAAATTTATATCTTTACGAAAATCTCGCATACTAAGTGGATTTAATAACTTGCAAAAATTTATGATAATATTAATTAAAACGACGGAAATAATTATATATATGTTTGAATATATATTAGGTTTTTAGAAATAAATATAATCGACAAAGAAAGTTATAAAAAAAGTATAAATATAAAAGTTATTACATAATTAATAAAAAAACGTACCGATAACCATATCTTTTTTTTATATAATATTAGATAAAAGTATTTAAAATTTCGTTAGCGTATACGTTCTTCTAGCAGAAATTTAATATATCAACCTTATATATACGTAATTAATTAGGTACATAATTTATTATCGCTTTTTAACAAATTCTTGTATTTATATAATTTAATATTTATAGCCTACCTATATTTTTATATACTTATGCCCAAATATAAATATAATTATATGTATATATACTTATATATTATATATTATCTTTATATATTATTATTATCCTTAATTATTGTATCCCGTTTTAATTATACCTATATATTTCAATCAGCCTAACATTAATTACAATATTACCGTCCAAAAAACGAATCATATAAAGTATAAACGAAAAATTCAAAAAAATAAATATATTATATTTTAAAAATCTTATTTAACCCGTTAATATACCGCTATAAAACATCGATAATATCAATCGTATATTACATATAATATATTATAGAAATTATAGCCCTTATTTTATTATTATACTAATCTTAAACTCCCAGTTTAATCGATTTAGTTTTATTACCTTATATAATAAAAATAATAAACGTTTATAATAAAAAATTACTTTAATTGTTTTAGAATTCGATAAATTTTAAAATAACGTTATATCGGCCGGATTATAACAAACCTTCATAATTATATAAAACAAAAAATATTTATAATTTTAACATTTTATTATCGTCATTTAAATAATTGCCATATATACTCGCTCAAAATTATGGCCGTTATTTTAAAAACCGAAAAGGTAATGAATAAAAATTAAGGTATTATTGTTCCTAATAAAAAAAACGATTCAGGCTTATAATTCTAAATCCGTTTAATCTATTACCTAAATTAAAATATTAATCGATAACCAAAAAAAGTTATTAAATTAATACGTTATATATCCGATTAAAAAGAAATAATATACTTTTTAATATTTATCAGTCCGAAAAAAGTATTAAATTACATTTATAAAAATATAGAAAAATCTAAAAATACTTAATTTTCGCTAACTCGCCTATACGTTTAACTATTATTAATATAATGTCTCAAAATATATCTTAAGTTTGCGGTTTATAAGTTATTAATACGTTTTATTTTATTATTCGCAACTTAAAGTAATTAAATAAATTTATATCAAATAAAAAAATCGCTATACTAAGTAATATAAAAAGAAAATTAAAAGATACCTTATACTTAAATTTAAAAAAACGGCATTTTAAACCTGCAGGATTATGGCTTAATAAATCCTTATTTCCGTCCAGCGATAACAGGAAAAAATTAGATATTAATAAAACTTTAAATTTTAAAGGTAATTAATAATTAAGCTTAATTTCCCTTAATTATAAAAGAAAGCCTTAGAAAATCGACCTTACGAATTACCGCAACCCCTATACTTACCCCACAATTTATTCGTCCTAAAAATACAAGACTGACATAATCTTTTAAACTTAGCTTGAAACCGAAATATAAACTTCGACCAGCAATAAATAATTAACGAACATAAACAATAATAAATAATTAATAAAATATACTATATAAATAAATGGAAAATACCTATAAAATTGTAATACGATAACTAAAGCTATATTTTTTTAAAGGTTAGCTTAATTAGCCCAAATACAAGGCCTCGATCGCTAAAAGACCAAAAAAAAAAGGACAAAATAAAATCCCCCAAACAACGTAAAAATCTAACTAAACGAAAAAAAATAAAATCCTAACTTAAAAAGGTTAAAAAACAAACTGCGTAAACGCTAACTAAATTAATTAATAAATTTTATATATATTTCGTAAAATTAAGAATTAATTACGTTACGTTTTTATTTAATTATTTAATAAAATAAATTAAAAATAATTTTAGTTTAAAATTTTTTTTAATAAAACAAGTTATAAAACTAGGAACATAACTTCACCGATTAATTAGTTAGCATCTACCATATATTTTTAACAATTCTTTTCGCCGGGCGTAACCCTGAAATACTAACTATTCATCGCATATAACTTTTGCTTAAACTGGTCTTAACACCATAATATAGTTACATTCCCTTCAATATCTATTAAACTCTAGGCTTAATCGTGACACTCTCTTTAATTATGCACTGATCAGGACCAAATCTCCCCGTCCCAATTCAATATTTTTTAAATAATTTAAAGATTTAAATAAACAAAACTATTACGTAACTAAATTAAGCCCGATAAGTGTGTAACTTTATATGCGCGGTAAATAAATGCTAATATATATTTAGAAACTTTTTAATTTCTTTAACGGCAATTATAGCTAATATAGCCAAGTTTAAGTTTGAAAAATAAGGGACTGTAACGCCTTTATAACTACGATAGCACAATTACTAGTCTCGATATTATATATTGGGCTTCCTTAATATATTTTATATAGAAAAAGTCCGTATATTAATTATTCGGCCGTAGAGTGATAATTATCGCTCGCGTTATTATATATCCGATTTCTTTAATGTATTCTGTTTAAAAAAAGTTCGTATATTAATTCTTTCGGCCGTATAAGGTGTCGTTATTACGTCGTAGTTTTAAAAAAGTTACGGTTAGTCAGGTTTAGAACGTTTTTATAATTATAACGTCCTAATTATAAACATTTATAATTTGTACGACTAAAAGATTAATTACACGGATTTTGTTTATATTAAATTATCTTTAAAAAGCTTATTTTAAAATAATATATACGGTAATTATTACGCTGTAGCTACAAGAAAATTAAGATTAGCTAAGTTCGGAACGGTTTTCTAGTTATAATAACTTAATTATATATAACATTTTTCTATAAACTTTTTAAAAATAATGTAGTATAAAAAGAAATCCGTTTAGTTATTTTTCTATCCGTACGGATTATAGTTGTTACGTCGTAGTTAAAAAGGCGTTCCGAACGAAAGGTTTATTTTTATTAAGAATTTTAGCTTTTTTTGATATCTTTATTAAATTAGAACCGACCGAAAAGTTATATATATAATTAATCTTTTTGAAAGCTGTATATAACAAGACTTTCTTTTATTTTATTAAATATTTCTATCGTTATTTTGTTTGCGAATAGTTATAATGAACTTTTTGAAATTTATGTAAAAGTATTATTATCAAGCTTTGTTTTTAAAGTTTTATTATTTTTGTAGAAAACTTTCTTAAAAAGGTTTAGTCGATATATTTAACCTTTGCAGATATTTCTAGAGCGAAGGCTTTAGTTACGGCTACGTAACAGGCGCAACCCCAACCTCAAAAATGAGGCCTGATTTTAGTAAGGCAAGTTAAAATCCTTATTATCGGCAGATCTTTTGGCCGAAACGCCGTCCTAACTATAACGTAATAACTATAATGCGTACGACTAAGAAAATAACTGAATAAACTTTTTTCATACTAACTTATTTTTAAAAAACTTATAGCAAAATATTATATATAATAATTACGTTATCGCTGTTAAAAAAGCGTTTCAAACCTGGCTAACGCTAACATTTTTGAGAGTACGACGTAATAATAACAATTTATAGGAGTAAAAAAATTAATATATAAATTTTTCTTATACAAAATATACTAAGAAATTTCGGTATATAATAACGCGTTCGATAATTATACTAGCGTAGCTATAAAAGCGTTACGGTCGCTCATTTCTCAGATTTAAATTTAGCTATATTAGCAGTAATTGCCAGCGGAAAAAAAATTAAAAATCTATATATATATATTAACTTTAATTAAATATAAATATCAAGCTATATATTTATCGAGTTTCATTTAGTTACGGAAATACTTTTTTTATTTAAATGTTTAAATTCTGTAAAAAAATATAAAAAAAAGTTGACAATTTTAATAGCAACGCCGAGAACGAACTCTATTTTTTGTAACTAACTCACACACCTGGTAGCTCGTCACAGAGATTTAAAATTTAATTAGCTAATTTTTAGCGTAATATAACAGTACATTAAAAAAGAACGAGCCAGCAGAGGTTTGAGCTAGCTGAGACAATAGCTAGTATACCTTTTTTTTAGGTCGAATTTAAAGCCTTAAGGTTAATGGTTTAGTACAAGATACATTGCATTAGTTAACAGCAGAACGTTATTTTGTGGAGCAATCTAAGACTTCTAATTGTCGAATATAAGGGTTATTAGTTATGTTATATTAAGTAACTAGTTGTTAGCGCTTTAAATCGCGCACTGCACTTTAATGTAGTTTAGCTACAAAACGTATATATTTCGATCAAAGGGAGTCTTTTCGTATTTAGAGTGCATTGCTCTCCTTATTAGCTAACATCCCGCAATACATCTTGTAACGCGTTTTTAAATACTTATTTTGATTTATCTTATTAAAATCAGGCCCATTTTTGAGATTGGGGGTGCACTGCAGGCGTAGCCGTAGCTAGAGCGTTCGCTCTAGAAGTAGCTGCAAGGGTTAAATATATCTACTAAACCTTATCAAGAAAGTTTTTAATAAAAACAATAAAACCTTAAATATAAGGTTTAATAACCTCATGCAAAATTTTTACTTTTTTATCGACAAGTTATTATAAATTATAAAAAATTATAAAAACTAGGGTTTTAAATATAGCTTTAATTTAACGTTATTTGAAATTACGAAAAGTTAATACTAAATTAAACTCTTTGTTTTATTATATACGTATTATTTTAATTAAAATATACTTATTATTATTATATAAAGTAAATAATTAAAAAGATTTTTATTAACATGCTATAACTATATACTCTTTTTTCGTTAATAAACTATTTTTAGAAATTAAATTAATATTATATAAAGATTAAAATTGCGTTTAAGAATTTTAAATGATATTTTTTATTAATTAATTAAATGTCAATAATATATAAAAAATTTAAATTAAATACTTTAATATTTTAAAAACCTAACTTTTAAATAAAACGTTTATTTTTATCAGATAACTTTACCAGTTTTTTCTACGTTATAAACATAATGAACTTATATACTAACATTAAATATATCTCTAATAAGGTTATAAAAACTTTACTCTATCTGTTTATTCGCTTTATTAAATATTAGATTTAATAAACAAGGCCGTATTTTATAAAAAGAATAGGTCGATATAGTATATAATTCAATTTTCGGAAAACTTATTTTTTTTTTAGTTATTAAAATAAACTTTAAAAAGTTATTAATTATATCGACTTTTGTTTTAATAATTAGCTTTACTATTATTTAAATTGTATTATAAATAAAGTCGGGCCGAAAATAACGAACTTTTATATTAGCAGTATTATGTTTTACTTTTATTTTAATGATTACAAAGGCCAAAAAACTTAATTTAAAAATATTCGATCTTATAACTACTAAATTCTTCCTAGAGAAGACGTAACTATATAGAGAAAATTGGATAAAATAATAGATTGTTACCCTAATTCCTAGGCTTTACTAAACCCATCTCTTCCGTAACGTCTCACTCCAAGACGACTTCGGACTACCTTATCACGCTTTTAACCACATCGATTTTTGTCGAGGTTCTAGACGCTTTTCGTAATCCGCAACAGCCGGACTAATTATTGTTCGTAATTCTCCAATTTATATCGTTTTAAAATCTAAACTTCGAATTTTTTAAGTTTATTATTACCTTTCTTTTTTAATTTTGCCAATGACACCTTTATAATCGTTATACTTTCCGGTATATACTTTTACAAAAATCGATTACCGTTATTTTCGCGAATTAAATCGTATGCGAAAATCAAAAGTTAAAATTGATTATTTTAAAAAATATTGTTAAATCCATAATAATATCGATAATTTTAATACGTCCGGTAATTTTATAAAGTTTGTATACCGTTAGTAAAACGGTTTTTTTAATACCTTCTACGGTCTTACATTACCGGTATTACGTATTTAAATTTGCGTAATATAATATTTTAAATAATTTAAAAAGTTATAAAAACGTTCGAAATTAACGCAAGTTCGGAAAAACGCTAGCTTTTTATATATAATTAAGGTTTACCGTTAAGGTCTACCTTTAAAATTGATTTTTAAAATTTATTTTTAAGGTTTACCGCGTAAAGCTTAATATTTTTAAAATTATATTATTTAATCTTAACGAACCAGCTAACGGGTATAAGGTTAATTAAGGTTAAAGTTTATCGGTAATTACGTATTAGTTGGCTTTAAAATAAAGCTTTATAAAATTGAGGTATTATTATATTTTAAGTATAAAAAATATTAATTAATTATTGTATATAAAGATATTGAATATAATATTTATCGTACGAATTATATCGTATAATAGTTTTTAATATATTTGGTTCAGCCTAGAAAATAAGCCTTGAATTTATTCGACCTTATATAATTATTAAATAATATAACTATTTTATTTTTAATTTTGACTAGATTTTAAATATTTAATTTTATTTATTATTAATAATCCTTTTTTCGAATAATAATATAACTTAATTATTATTAAAAAAAGATTTAATATTTAAATAAAAAGATTGTCGCATTAAATATGTTATATTTATAACTTACATTTCTTTTTCTCTTTTATAGATATCAATTTACATATATTTAATTACTAATACCGTTATAAAAGCGAATTACGAAATATGGCGGCTTTCATAAAGCCGGGGACCTATTAGAATCTGGCTATAAAGCGAAAGTCTGACGCTATAGTATTGACCGCTTTAAAATTAATATTATTATTTTCTTTATATTTAAATATTAATCTTTAACCTAATCTAAAGCCTGAACCAATTAAAAACCTATATTTTGATAAATCGGTAACCTTTATTAAAGTAATACAGGTATATAAATATCGAAAAATACATCGATCGGCGGACGACGGAAACCAGGTCTTTTTACGAAGGTTACAAACTTACTATATTTTGTACCGTAGTATTTGCATATAACGAGGTCCTAATTAATGAAAGCTATAATTTCCTGGTAACGTTTATATACTTCTAATCTATTCCGTATTCGTTCTTTTTTCTTAATATTCTAATTACACGGTAAATTTAAGTTGTTAAATCGTGGAATCTGCTAGCATCGTCGTAAAATGTTTTAACTACAAATAAAGTTTTCGAATTTTATATTCATTCGTCGATTTTGTTTAAATAGTAACGTACGTATATATATCTTATTTTTTGAAGTTGCGCGGTAAAATTAAAGAATTCGAATTTATAATATTTTTTTAAAAAAAAGATGGTAACGGAACCTATTTAAGCTGTAATTAATAAATCTTTTAAAGTTTCGAAATCGTAAAAGAGTTCTGATCAGGACTCGTATAATATTGATCATACGCTATAACGTAAAAGATTATATATATAACTGCAAAAAACGTCGGATTATTAAGTTATTACGGATCTTCATTTTTTTTAAAAGATAAGATACCGGAAACGAAGAGGATTTTGCGAAATTAACAGTTAGGCTTTACTAGCTTATTATGAGGATCTAGGATTTGATTAGTTGATTTTTAGCGTTATAAAGCGGTATCTAAGTGATTTTAAAAAAAGAGCCAACAAGGCCTAAGCTAGCTGAGGTAACTTTTAATACGTTTTCTAACGTATATACCTTTAACGTATAATATTCGAATGAAAAAGCTCGCATATTTGAATTAAATATTCGATCGAAAATAAGCTTTCTATTAGTTAGCTGCGATCTGTACGCAATAAGAATAATATCAACTTAAATACGTTAAAAGCTAAGCAGATATTATGACGGCTATAGGCTTAATTAACTATTAAACCTAGTCGTACGGTTCATGTTAGCAATAATATCGGGGGAATCTAAGTAATAAGGTAATAGTTACGTTTAATAATAATGAATAACCGTAGATAATCTAGATAACTAAATTATATTATAAATTGGTATGATTTAAAATATAGGAATAATAAACGTATATATTTTATTTAAGAGCCCTTTAAATCGGTTAAATTTATTTGGATTTATATCGTATAAATAACTTAGACTTTTACAAATTTAAAGCCTTTCTTCGAATTTATATCTTTTAAAAATATAGATATATTTAAGTTCGTTGAATTTATTCGGATTTATATTATATAATTGCATGGGCTATATCGGCAATATTTTCCACCTTTTCCGACTATTTATTAGAAAGTTAAGCTTTTTAGTTATAATCCGATTTTTTATTTTTAAGATTCTTACCTTTAAAAATCGATTTATTTATCGCTTTTATTAAATAAATAACTTTTTTATATAACGTCCCATATCACCTTACCGGATGCACCACCTTGCCGGATAACTTTTAATACATTTCAATTACTTAACTTTAATTATCTATTTCTTAATATTAATAATATGGAATACCTTATAAAAAACCTACGAATAAATTTAATTATTTAGGTTAAAAAACGAAACCTTAAAGTTAATTATATAACACTTAATTTTATAAATAAAGTATCTTAATTTACCTTATATAAATAATATCGTAACAAACCTTTTTAAATTAATATTATTATAAATTTACAAAAATTAAAACTGACCGAAAAAAAATCGGTTATTTACCGAATCCTTAACTTAAATATATGAATATTTTTTATCCGGCTTTAATATATTGAAAATATAGCTAATATATTGTTAACTTAACGCGTTACGGATTACGTCGGAATTGATTAAACGTCGAAATTTATTAAACGGCAAAAAAAATTCTAAACGCGTTTAAAGCGAAAAATCGATTATTAATAGATCTTATCCGAAAATCAAAAAATATATCGTAAATAATTCGAATTTATTCGGGTTACAATTGCAAAATACGGTATCGTAAAAAAGGATATTTATAATTGCGACAAGTTTAGATTTTTAATAAAGCTTTTTATAATAACGGGCATAATAATTATTAATGCCAAAAAACGTAAAGAATTTAAGAAAAACGCAATAAAAAGAATAAATTATAATTATTTAAATTATTAATTTTTAGAATTAGGTTATGTAACTATTTATTATTATAAAAAAATTTAAATTTCAATCCTATAATAACTCATTATTAATAACCGGTTAAAATTATATTAAATAATAAAAAGTAAATAATAAATAAATTAAATTTAAAATAAATCTATAATTTCAATAAATATGTTCACACGTATACGAAAAGTTCGAAACTTTTTTTTATTTTCGACGGCTATAAAAACTATTATTTGATAAAATTCGACAGATATTACGCTAATAATAATATTATTACATTTTTTATAACCTCGTATTTTTCGTATCGGCTTTAATTTCTTAACGTACTTTCTTTTTTAAAAACGCTTCTATTTATAATATATCGGAAACTTAATAAAACGTTATTATATTTATATTATTAAAAAGCTTTCTTGCCAGCTTTTATAATACGTTCCAAATTACTATAACGTCTGATAATATTAAATCTAGATTTGTAAAAGTTAATTTTAGTTTATTTAATCTTAAAACGGTTATTTTCGAATTAAAAGCTTTTTTATTTATATTTATACTAACCTTTTCCTCGCTAATTTTAGCCGGTTTTATTTACCCTACACAAAAAACCCTTCAAAATATTCGTAAAGTAACAAAATGAAAATAATATTTGTAAAGAAAAATTTGAAAATTATTAAGGTAATTTGTTAATAAAAATATATAAATTGGTTAATTTTTAATGAAAAGCTACATATTATTATTATTTGAAACCGTTCTTTTTCGGAGAAAAAACGTTTAATTATAAAAAACAAATTATATATTAAATACAAATTTTTAAAAAAAGGAATATTTATTTTATAAAAAAAATTAGCTTTTCTGGCCCAAAAAAAGATAATAAAAAAATGCAGCTAATAGCAATTAAATAGTGTTATCGTAAAAGAATTAAATTTAAGAAACGGAAATATAACGTTTCCGGCTAGCCTAGGCATAATACGCGTACTTATAACAAAATTATAAATACGTTTAACGAAAAAGAATCCGATTAATTTGAATTAATACGATATATTATTATTAAGTTATTTAAGTTTGTTGCTGCGGAGTGCTAAAAACTATCCGGTGAGGTAGTGCATCCGGTAAGGTAATGTGGGACGTTATATATTATTTTTCGATTATTTTTATTCGCTATATTTAATTATATTACCAAATAAAACCTTTATAAAGATTTCGATTAAAAAAAAGTAATAATTTTGCTTTCCCGATTAGAACTTTTCATTTTAACGTTATATTTTATTTTCTTTATTTTAAAAATTAAAAATGTTATATTATAGCAGCAAATATAATAGGTTAAATATTTCGGTTCATTTTTTACGTAATACTTTAAAGGAAAAGGAAAGATTAAAACTTAAAAAAATCTTTACTAGAAAACGGCTGTTTTAATTATAAGAAGAAATTAATAAGACCTTTAAACCTATAAATAAAATCATAATTCGTTTATAACGATTACGATAATAACGGAAATCTGTTCTTCTTAAAAATATTAAAATAATAAATTATATATTTAAGTGTCGGCAATTAGTGCTTTTAGGTGCTACCGGCTGGTGGGCTTTGTTCAGGCTAGACAGCAGAATGCTCCCTGGTACAGCCTTTGTCCATTAATAATCCTTCATTACCTAATTGTATATATAAGAGCAATTGCTTACGGATTAGATTTGTTCTTTTTTAAAACTTAAAGAATTAACCTAAAGCAATTACATTAAATTTCTATATTCGATTATTATAATTACAAACATGGTAATATCTTCTGGTAAATTAATAATCGTAAAACGTTATATGAAATAATTAATTATAAATTAAAAAATTAAATTAATAAAAAAACGAATGAAATTTAAAAAAAGTTATTTAATTAACGATTTCAGAAAAGCTTAAGTAATAATTAACGCTAGCAAAAAATGCAAAACTTTTAGGAAATTTCCAGCAAAATAATTTATTAATTTATGATAACGGGATTCGTTTTTAAAGAACGGAAGTATATAAATCACGATAAACTTTCTTTTTCTTATTCCGCATCTTTATACGATTTAAATATTTCTTAAAATAAAGAATTTTATAATAAAAGAAAGCTGGCGGGAAAATAAAAGGTAGTTTTAATAAAAAACAATTTGTTGCTTTAATAATAAAAATTTAAAGCAAATCTAGATAAGTTTAGATGTTTAATTTAAAAATAATATATCGAAATAAAATTAAATAAGTTAAAATAGTTTTAAGTATTAATAAAAGTAAAATTAAATAAAAGGTTAAAAAAATATTAATAAATTAAAATTAAAATGAACAAATTACCAAAATAATATTACGATTAAATGACGTATTAATAAAATTTTTAAATATATTCGAAAATAAAGTAACGCGAAACTTTAAAAGTTTGCGCAATATAAGTATATAACCGAAAACGTTATAAAACGTTGCGTTTAAAGTTAAGGTAAATAATTTTAAAAAAGTATTTATCGTATTAAAAAGCGATATAAAAAAGATTAATTTTTTAAAAAAAAGGCGAAACGAAGTTTAGAAAGTAATTTATTAAAAAAACCTAACCTTTCGAAAAAAGAAAAAAGTAAAAAGGTGAAGTTACCGTTTAAAAGAAAAGAAATAATACGTAAAGATTTTGATAATTTAGATTTTTTTTTAATGATTTATTGAGCTTTAATAATTTAAATACTTTAATAAATTAGGTATCAGTTTAGAAAAACCGAAAAGTTATATTAAAACATTTAATAATAATTTAAATTTTTATTAAAACGTTTCGATATTCTTTTAAATGAGAAATTATTTATTGAGTTGGGTTAATTGAAAATTTTAAAATAATGTTTTTAACCTTATATTAAAAGAAATTCGCTATAAAAACGGTATAAAGTGAAAGTAAATTAATGAATTACGTTTACCAAAAGCTATTATTAAAACCTATAAAAAAACGCCTTTAAACTTTATTATAAATATTAAAAAAGGAATAAAAATGATGAGGACCTTACTGAAGATTTATACACCAATAGGTAAGACCCGGTAAAGGTCCTTTTAAAAGGAGGTTAGCAAAATTATATATATGAAAAAAACCTTATATAGTTTATTATTAAGTTTTAAAAGTTATTTTAAAAAAATAAAGAGTTATAATATAAAATTTAAAAGCGAAAGATATATTATGATATTTTTATTGTTATAAAAAACCTCCTTAATAATTAATATAAAACGATGTAATTAATTCTACGGCAAACGGATTATTCTTTTTAATAGCTAATCGACGAGTTTAATAACAAGTTTTATAACCGTACTAAAAGAAATAAAAAAATAACGGACGGTTTTATAATATATAACAAGATAATGAAGATAATAATAATTTACGTAATAATAAGCGCGCATAAAATCAAAATAAAAAGCTACTTTATTTTAATTATAGCAAGTATAGATATTTAACGAGGGATTGTTTAAGTTTTTTTAAAAAAGAAAATAGCCAAGGTAAAAAAAAGAAGTAAAGCCAAAATGGAGGCAAAAATTAAGGTAATAATAATAACCAAAGTAACAGCTTTCGTAATACCCGTAGCAATATCCGTAATAGTAAATAAGGCGAAAAGAAATTTATTTCTAAAGGTTTGGGAAATTTGTAAGGTTCCAGTAAAGGAATATTTAGCGCCTATATTAATAAGTAATAACTTTAAAACTTTATGTAATAATATCATAAAATAATTTAAAAGTTAATTATAATAATTACCGTTATTAAAGTATAACGTTTAAATACTTTAAAGTAATAGCTTTAATAATTAATTAGTTTAAAGCTTTAATAATAAAAAGTTTTAAAATAACCGTTATAAATAACGCTAAAAAATGTTTTAAAAGGTAATTATAGGAACTAAATACTTTAAGGCTATAACGGTTAAAAGCCTTAAGGCAGTTATTATAAATGATATTATGTTATTATATATTTATTTATTTATAAAAGATAATAAAAATAGGTTATTTTAGCATTTAGGTATAAACGTTAATATTATAAATAATATTAAAAACTTTTAAAAAAATTTGGTTTTAAATATTAAAAACAAGGGAATCTATATTATAACAAATAAAAAATCTATCATCGTTATTGCCCTTAGGATAATAAAATGGCCTTTAAAAAGGCTCCGGAAAAAGAAATACGAAATTATAATAAAATATACTTTATATATTAACAATTCTTTCTTAAAGATGTTGTTTAAAAAATATATTATAAAAAGGAAAATTATTTAAATAAAAATATTTTAGTATACTTTAACGGGTTCCAGTTAGTAATAATCAACGTATTTCGGGAAGGCTTTTTTTTATAACTTTATAAAAAGCCAAAATTTATTATTAAGGCCCCGGAATTAACGAACGATAAAAACTATTAATAAGGATACGAACTGGGGTAGGTACTTGGTAAGAACGATAGTAATCTAAGGAAGGTATTCGTTAACGGTTTTAAGGATTAAAAAGTTCGTATAACGGACGAAATAATAAAGAAAATTATCCTTTAATACCGCCGTTTCTGTTACCCCAGTACAGAACGACTAATTTAGACTATTAAAAGGTTTACGGGAATAAACCTAGACCTTAACGAAATAAAAGCGCGGCCTTATATAACGTATAACGAAAAAGAATACGAAAAATCCTATTTATAAACTCCTAGTAACGGGAGTAATACGTAAAAAAAATTATTTAATATAATATAGGCTTAGTTAAACCCCTTAATATTAAAAATAATAATTATTACGAGTTCATTATAAATACTTTGTTACGTTATAAAAAGTATTATATATTTAAAACCAAAACGAAATATAATAATGTTTATACCTATATATTATACGGATAATTAAATATTTAAAAATAATTAAAAGTAAAAAAGTACAAACCTTACGCCTAAATAACGGTAGAAAGTTCGGTATAAATATAATAGAAAGATTTCGCGTAATTAAAGGTATTAAATTAATAATTCTTAGCTTTTACAACTAGTATTAAAACAAAATTACAAAAAAAGATATCCGATATTTACAGAACAAAACTTATATAATTTTAGCTTAAATAAAAATCCCGATATATTTTTAAAACTTACTAATAAAAGTTGTAACGTATAGAATAAACAGAATTAAATAATTATAATAAAAGATATAATATTAATTAAATATTTTAAAAACGTATTCGAATCTAATAAATTATATAGAGTTAATAATTATTATTTTCGAATTTTTAGTAATAAATATGTAATCTTAGTTAATAAAAATTATAAAATTAAATTAAAGAAGCTAATAACTCGTAAAATAAAAATTATATTATTAAATTATTAAAAAACGGTAATTTATTTATAATATTATATAACGTCCTACACCACCTTACCGGATGCACCACCTTACCGGATGCACCACCTTACCGGATGGTTTTTAGCACTCCGCAACAACAAATTCAAATAACGTAATAACAATATATCGCAGTAATTCAAATTAATCAAATTCTTCTTCGTTAAACGTATTTATAACTTCGTTACAAATACGCGCATTATGCCCGGGCTTGCTATAAACGTTATACTTTCGTTCCTTAATCTTAACCCTCTTATAATAACCTCCTTTAACTGTTATTAACTGCATTTCTTTACTACCGCCTTCTTTTTAAATTAAAAAAGCTTATCTCTTTTATATAATAAGTATTCCTCTTTCTTAAAAACGTTTGTTTTTAATTTTGCAAGCTTTCCTTAAAATATAATTCGTTTCGCGTAATTAAACGTTTTTTTCCCGGAAAAAAGCAACTTTATATAACAGCAATATATAACCTTTTATTACAAAACTAACCGATTTAAATATTTTTATTAACGAATTACCTTAAAAACTTTTAATCCTTTTTTATAAATATCGTTTTTATTTTGTTATTTTACGAAAACTTTTAAAAGTCTTCGTAAAAAGTAAAATAAAACCGGCAAAAGTTAATAAGAAAACGGTTAACGTAAATATAATTAAAGAAACTTTTAAATCGGATAAAACGGTATTAAAATTAAATAAAATAAAACCGACTTTTACGAATTCAAATTTAATATTATCGAGCGTTATAATAATTTAAAACGTATCGTAAAAGTCGGTGAAATTTTTTTTTTTGATAATATAAATATACTAACGTTATATTAAGCCTTCGATATACCGTAAATAAACGCGTTTTAAAATAAAAAAACAAAATACGTAAAAAGGTTAAAACTAATACGAAAAATACGCAAATATACAAAACGTAATAATGTTATTATTAATACAATATTTTTCAAATTTTATGTAATAATAATTTTCGTAACCGTCGAGGATAAAAAAACGTTTCGAATTTTTCGTACGCGTTCAAATATATTTATTAAAATACTAAATTTATTTATTATATAATTATTATTACTTAATACAATTTTTTAATCGGCTAAAATTAAATTATCGCAATATCAAAACCTAAAATAATTTTTCCCTACCATAATAATAAATAGCTATATAACCTAATTTTAAAAATTAATAATTTAAATAATTATAACTTATTTTTTATTTTTTAATACGTTTATTTAAATCTTTTATATTTTTCGGCATTAATAATTATTATACCCGTTACTATAAAAAGTTCTATTAAAAATCCAGTTTCGTCAAAATTATAAATATTCTTTTTTACGCTACCGTATTTCGTGATTATAACTTAAATAAGTTTAAATTATTTACGAAATACCTTTAAATTTTCGAATAAAAGCTGTTAATAATTAATCTTCCGATTTAAACGCATTTAAATTTTTTTTACCATCTAACAAATCTCGATACCCAATTAACTTCGACGCAATCCGTAATACGCTAAGTTAGCAATATATTAGCCATATCTTCAACATGCTAAAACCGGATAAAAAATATTTATATATTTAAATCAAGGATTCGGTTAGCAATCGATTTTTCTTCGGTCGGTTTTAACTTTTGCAAATTCAAAATAATATCGATTCGGAAAAGTTTGCCGTAATATTATTTATTTAAAATAAATTAAGATACTTTATACATAAAACTAAATATTACATAATTCAGTTTTGGGTTTCGTTTTTTAGTCTAAATAATTAGGTTGATTCGTATGTTTTTTTGTAAGCCGTTCCATATTGTTAATATTAAAAAACGGATAATTAAAGTTAGGTAATTAAAATATACTAAAGGTTATCCGGTGAGGTGGTGCATCCGATAAGGTGGTGTGGGACGTTACTACAGTTTATAAAAATCTAAAAAAGTTAAGGAAATTTTTTAACCTTAAAAACATTATTTGATCTTTTTTATAATCCGTATAAAAACGTTCAAGATACCGTTAAAGGTAAAAAGATATCTAAATATAAAATAAAAACGATAACGTTATTTCGAAAAACGATATAAACTAGAAAATTAAATAAATTACGCGTAAAAAGGGACATCCGAAAAATATAATTTCCAAGCTATATAGCTTAAAGGGCTTAAACAAATCCCTTAAATTGATATATAAATTAAAGTTAGTTTTAATTTAAAAGGGCAAAAAAAGCGATAAAAGTTTATATACCTTTAAGTTCGTTTTAAATGTTAACGATAACGACTTTTTTAAAAATTACAAAAACTTTAACGTGCCACGCCAGTAAGCGTAATACATTAATAAGCGCAACACTTTTTTGGCTATCCCAACTACTTATCTTTAATCGTCCATTCTTTAACGCCAATATTATGGAACGCCTTACAAAAAAAGCGAAAATAAACCTAGCCATTAAGGCTAAAGAACGATAGCCGAAATTTAATTACAAAAAGCTTAATTTAATTTATCAAATCTTATCTTTTACTTTAATATATTATTTTACCGGTAAAGGCGCCCAAGCCGATATTACCTTTTTTTTTATAAAAATTAACGCTGATGGAAAGAAATTCGATTATCGACCGAATTTTTAACTTAAATACATAAACGTTTTTTAGCCGGCTTTAATATAGTAAAAATGTAACGAATTTATTATTTATCTTACGCACTGTAAAATGTATTAAAATTAATTAGGCGTTGAAATTTATTCAAGGGCAAACTTTTTTTTTAAATATATTTAAATCGGAAAATTAATTATTAACAAATTTTATTCGAATATGTAGAAAATTTCGTAAATAATTTAAGCTTATTCGAACCATTATTATAAAGTACGATATCGTAAAAAATAATATTAATAATTTTAACGAAATTAAGATTTTCATAAGATTTTTTAAAATAACGGATATAATAATTATTAATACTAAAAAACCTAAAAGTTTTAAATAAACGTATTAAAGCAATAAAAAATAAATTATAATTATTTAAATTATTAATGTTTAAAACTAAGTTATATTATTATTTATTATTATAATAAAAAAGAATTATTTAAATTTTTAATATCGTAATAGTTTATTATTAATAATTAATTAAAAACTTATATTAAATGATAGTAATTAAATAATAAATTAAATATTTTAATAGATATATTCGAACGTATACGAAAAGTTCGAAACCTTTTCTTATCTTCGACGGTTATGGAAGTTATTATTTAATAAAATTCGAAAACTATTACGCCAATTACGATATTATTATTTTTATATAGCCGCCTATTTTTCGTATCGGTTTTAATTTCTTAATATTTTTCGTTGTTTTATTTTAAAACGCGTTTATTTATTTTATATTAAAAACTTAATATAACGTTATTATATTTATATTACTAAGAAAGATTTTTTCACCAATTTTTACGACGCGTTTTAAGCTACCATATTTTCCGAAAATATTAAATTTGGATTTATAAAAGCTGGTCTTATTTTATTCGATTTTAATAACGTTTTTTCCGAATTAAAAGTTCCTTTAATTATATTTACGCCGACCGTTTTCCCGTTAACCTTTGTTAATTTTATTCGTTTTTAACTTATATAAACCTTTAAAAATATTGAAAAATTAACGAAATAAAAACGTTATTTATAAAAAAGAATTAAAAATTATTAAGATAATTCGTTAATAAAAATAATTAAATCAGTTAATTTTTTAATTAAAAGTAAGTTATTATTTTTATACGAAAATATTTTTTTACGGAAAAAAGCTGCCCAATTACGCAAAACGATCTATATTTTAAGTAAACGTCGTAAAATTAAAAATACACGTTTTTAAAAAAAAGGAATACTTATTATATAAAAGAAATAAACTTTCTTAGTTCAAAAAGAAAAAGCTGGTAAAGAAATGTAACTAATAACAGTTGAAAGAAATTATTGTAAAAGGGTTAAAACTACGAAACGGAAATGTGGCGTTTACGGCAAGCCTGGACATAATGCGCGTATTTATATAAAATTTATAAATACGTTTAGAGAAAAAGAATCAGATTAATTTGAATTAATGCGATATATTATAATTAATTGATTTAAATTTGTTATCACAAAGTGCCAAAAAGTGTTGCGCTTATTAGTATGTTCTGCTTAGTGGTATGGGACGTTAATTAAATTATCCGGAACATCTATAAGTATTAATAAATAATAAATATATTAAAAAATAAATTCGATAACATTTTTAAAAATTCGAAAGGTATTAATTTAAATAAATTATATATTACTTATAAACTATTTGTAGCAATAAACGACGGCCCGTTCTTAAAAAAAGTTATAAAGGGCCCAAAACAAAAAATATAATTTAACATAATTTTTATAAAATTAAAAAAAACCTTTGACATAAAACCTCAAGGTTTATGCCTTTTTATAAAAAGGTTTATAATTACTTTATTAATAGTAAATAGGTATTAAATATATATATATATATATAAAAGTTAAATAAATATAAGGTACGTATAAATAGGAAAAATTTATATAACGAAAAAAAGAATTTATAATAAAATAGTAATGAATATTATAAAAATTATATATTAAACGATACTAATAACCTTAATAACCTATGTTAACTGGTATATACTTTAAATTAATCTTATCATTACGTACTTAAATAATAAGTTGAAAAAAAATAACTTTTATATATCACAGTTTCTTATATTAAGAAAATATTTCGATACGTACCTAAAAAATAAAAAAACGTACCGTTTTTTTTAAAAAAGGGTATTAATCTTATAGACTTATTATACCGCCTAAAATAAGCCGAAATTATTTAGCAAAAAAAGTTTAAAAGATATTTATAAAATTGAACTTTTATCTATTAATTTTAATAATATAATTTATTATAACCTTAAAACAGGATGCGTTATTACTTTATACATTAATAATTTCTTATTTTTCGAAATTAATAAATAATAACTTAAAAACGTTATTAAAAGAAATTCTAAAAACATTTTTATGAAAAACTGAAAAAATCTAAATTAATACCTAAATATATAAATTATTCGTTTTTTATTAATTAATACCGTTATATTATGTTAATAATAATATATTAAAAAGTTATGCGAATTATTTAAGTTGAAAAAAATACGAAAAAAGTATATGTTATTTGTTATAAATTATTAAAAAATATATTATTAAATTTAAAAGTATAATTAATAAAAAAATTAAACTTTTTAAGTTATATTAATAAATTAAATACAATGTTCATAATATTATTTTAAATTAAATTTATAAATAATTTATTACTTGAAGATTAAAAATATAAAAAAGGTTTTTACGTTATTTAAGTAATATAACAAACTTATTTTTTCGATATAAAAAATTAAAACGAAATTATTTATAATAAATATATAATAATTTAAAATTATTCGAAATAATATATATAAATATTACGAATAATTAAAAATTAATAAAGTTTATGATAAAATACGTAATTTTTATAATTAAAACGCCCGGATTTTAAATTTGAAAATTATAAATTCTTATTACAAAATATATTATAAAAACAAAATATATTAATATCAAAACGGTTATAATAAAAGTAATAAAAATTAAAACTTTCTTAATAAAAATAAGGCTTATATTTGAAAATTTTATTTTTATTTTAAAAAATAATATAAAAATATTTAAATAAATAAAGAAAATATAAATACTTCCAAAAAAAAAACGTTATATTAAAGTTAAATATTAGTATATAAGATTAAAAATTGAGTTAAGAAATATTAACTTTTAATACGTAAAAAGTAACGATAATCTTATAAACGGGTTTAAAAAATTATTTAATAAAACGGACTTTAAACGATTCGTACGGAACCTAAAATTTAAAAAAATATTTAAAAAATCGAAAAATATTCAAGATTTAATTAAAACACTTTTAGGTTTTCCTAACTTTTCAGCTGTAATTATCTAATCCAAAAGGGCGTATCGGCAATTGGTACTTTCAGGTGCTACCGGCTGGTAGGCTTTATTTAGGCTAAGCAGCAGAATACTACCTGGAACAGCCTTTATCCACTAATAATCCTGTATCATTTAATCGTATAAGTAAGGGCGATTACCTACGGACTGGATTTATCCTTTTCTAGAACTTAGAGAACTAACGGAGAGCAATTACGCTAGATTCCTGCATTCCATTACTGTAACTGCTGACATCAAGTTATTAAACAAATCAAAGAAATAAAAAAGATTAAAAGCTGAAATAGTTACGCGGATTACGTAAATTATATAAATTACGGCATAATTGATTAATTTAAAACCTTAAGGAATTGATTAGGTGTTATAAAGTAACGCAAATTAATATATCTTTACTTCTATTTGTTTTTACGTTTTTAATAAATGTTTTTTAAAAATATTTAACGTTCGTAAAGTTTTTCGCGGGGTTTTAAATGTTGTCGGAATTTAAGAAATCTTTTAATTAATGAAGTATTAAATAAAGCCGTTTTATTTCCGTATATTTAATATACTTTTCCTTTCGTTAATTAGTACGTTTTTAATACCTTTTTTATTTATTTTATATTTTCTGTAATTGTATCCGTTATTAATTTAAATAAGAAAATATAAAGAATTGGATAAAGTTTACTTTTCGATAATAGCTTTGATTTATAATTATTCTTTTATAACTTTTTTAAGAAGTTTATATAAAATAATATATTTAAATTTAAGTTTTATATTAAGTTACTGAGTATGGATATTTTTAGTAATTAAGTAAATTATTTCTTTTTTTTAAAAATATTAAGTTTTTTAATTTGTTTTAGTTATAATATTTGCTTATTTAGCTTTGTACGAATTTGAATTTTCTTTTTATTTTTCCGTATAATTATTTTAATTACTTTGATATAAAGTTTACGTTAATATTAGTTAGCTTTTATTTTAATTTATGTAAGTTATTAGTATAAGTTAAAATTAATAATTACCGGTGTTATTTTAAAGCTTTTATAATAATTAATGTTATAGATTAATTTTGTAAATAATAATATTTCTACTTCATTATTTCTTTCGTAATTAATATAATATTATAAATATGTTTTTATTATTTAATGAGATTTTTCCGTTTATCCGTTTATTTAGGGTTTAAATATATTTAAAAAGTCTATAATTTGATTTAAATAAAGTTGTTAATTTTTTCTAAACTTTTAAAAAAAGATTATATTTTTATTTAACACAATTTCCGTTAAAAATTTGTAAATATTTAAAACGTATTTAAAAATAAATGTATAAAGGTTGTTTTATAGCGATATTTTCGTTACAAACAAAAATTTCCTAAATCGATTAATAATTACGAAAATAGAATCGTAATATATTTTTAAAATTAATTTCTTTTATATAAGAAACTGAATAATAAAATCAAATATAATAAAGTTGCATAATTATTCTACGATTAATAATGGTTATAATTTTTATAAGATTTATATTATTATATTTTTATTTTGACGTAAATATTACATTATCGTATTATTGTGCATACGGTTAATTCTATTTTTTAGAAAAGTGATATATCCATTATAAACGTTTCAAGCTTGTATAAATCTTTAAATATTTATATAATTAATATTTACGTATATTTTATATTAATTCTTTTTAAATTTTTTTCGCCATTTAAATTTTATCTGTACGTTACTCTTCGAGTAAATTATTGTTATATTATTGTATACCTTACTATATATTAATTAAAATTCCTTATATGGTTTTAATTTATCGTTATCGTAAATATTATTCCGTCGTTATATTAGAAATTATTTATTAAATTTTATTTATAAGGTTTTTCAAGTCGGATTATTTATTAAATACGTTTATTCTGTGATTTTTTGGATTTTTTGCGCCAAGTTATAATATAATCTAGTTTAAAAAAAGATTTTATATAAGGTAATTATTATTGGATTGGTTTCCGGAATGTAAAAAAGTATATAATATTTCTATAATTCGTCTATATTTTAATTTAATATATATTACTTTTAAAATAATATTTAAATTCTTTAGAAGCGTTAACGATAGTTCTGGTTTTAACGTATATAAGGTAATTTAATTTAATTTTATAGCACTTATAAAATAAAAGGAAATAAATTAATTTCTTTTAATAGTTTTAATATCCGATTATAACTTTTAAAACGTAACTCGAAACTTCGGGTTTTAGTTTAATTAATTGCTTTAGATTATATATCCTTATTACTGGTTTATTAATTAAAACGTTTTAATTAACTCGAAAACCTTTTTTATGGTTTATTTAATCATTTTATATTTTTTTTAATATATTCCGTTAATAATATAATTATTTTGTTAAAGTTACGGATAAATATTGTGTAATAATTAACAAATTTAAAAAAATAGTTGTATTTTTTTTAGCGTTAAAAACTTATATTTACTTTTTAATTATTACAAACTTTTTAAAACTTTTTTAACATATTTTGAGCTCATAACATATTTTAAATAGTTTTTTTTTTACGTATAAAAAGTACTTTTTTCGGCGTTAAATAAAATATTAACGTTTTATAATATTTAGGAAATTTTATAAATATATTTTATATACTTTTTCTTTTGTTATTCAGGAAATTAAAATATCGTTAAGGTAATATATACCGAGAATATTTATATATTTTCGTAAGATATAATTAAGATTTGTTAAAAGGTTTCCAGTACGTTCGTAAATTTGAAAGCTATAATAAAATATTCGAAAAATCTATTTCTAATTTTAAAATTTATTTTTTATTCCTTACTTAACTTAATTTATATTAATTATAACATCTTTTTAAATTTTAAAATATATATGATTTTATTTCGTATAAATAATTTTTTATTTTTATAATTAATGATAATAAAGTTTTATTTTTCATACTAATATCTTAGCTTATTTATAATCGATAATAAATCGTAATTCTTTATTTCTTTTGTACGAAAAATATTAAGTATTTTATTAATAATTTGGAATGTCGTATATAACTTTTTTCAATTTATTTTCGTTTTAATTACGTAATATTTTTAGTGTTGCTTAATTTAAGTTTTAAATAAGATAAAAAATAATCGTTTTCTTATTTTTAAAAATTATGTTATAATTTTATTCGTTATAAAGTAATAGTTTTCTTTAAAGGTTTTTTAAAATAGTTATTTGCATATTTAATATCATAATAATATTTTAATTATTTATTTTAATCATTTTTTAGGTTACGTTAATAGGTCGTTATTTATTTATCGTAATCGTAGTTTAAGATTCATCAGAATGCAGCGTATTCTTTTAATTTAATTTTTATTCATTATATATTTTATCTTTTTAAGTAATAAGATTTTTATTATGTTTTTATACATGTATTTATTTACTTTATTAATTGCGTATTAAAATTTTATAGCTCTTATATTTTACCTATTAGGTGAAAATAAAATAACCTTTACCTAGTTAATTTTTTAATGGATAATTACATTAAATTATTTTTATTATAATAAACCGAAAATTATATCGTAATTTTTAATTAAAATAACATCGAAATTAATAATTTATTTTTTTCTTTTAAAGAAGATTTTAAGGTAATTAAGTTCGCTTTTAATTTATCTATTATTAGAGCTAAATATTCAACTCTTAGCATTTTTACCTTTATAAAAAACTTTTTTGTTTCGTTATAAAAGTTATAATTTAATCATAGTTATATTTTTTAAATTAATTGTTATAAAATAGTAAAATCAACGTAACTTACTTATATACCTAACGTGCTTAAATTATACGTTGTATAATATAATTATTAATATAAACTATATAATTCAGTTTAACAAAGGTAAATTAAAGCTATTTACAGCTTCACTTTTTTATAACCATTATATTAAAGAAGTAACATAGTTCATTAAAATTAAAGCCGGTCTTTAAAGTTAACCGACTAAATCGAAACTTAAAACAATGGAAACATCTGTTAGATATCTGGGGTTCTAAGCTAGACAGGACGCTACGGAGATTACCTATGGCTTAGGGTAGGGACTACACCAGCCACATCCACTAATATAAGCCCTGACCGATACGGTTAAAGGATTCCATAATTAATATAATAACGAATATACATAATTTAAGATTACGTAATATCTAATAATTAAAAGTCTTATTTGCTTAAAAGTTAATTACGTATATAAATCATATACGTATTTTATTTAGATTATATTTATTTTAACTGATAATATTAATTTTAATTCCTTTTTTAATAATATATAATATTTTTTAAAATGAGGTACCTTAAAGAACTAAGTTTCAAAATAAACCGATAACCTAAACGTTTAAAAATTTATAGATTTTAAGAATAACGAAATATAATATTAAACTAAAAGAATTACAGATTTAAACCTTTTTTAAAAAAAACGTATACGCGGTACCAAAATAATAATTTAACGAATTAATTATTATAAGAACCTTTTAATAAAACAAACCCGATAAATTCGTAAATTTAACTAATTTAATTACCGATAAATAAAAAGTTTACTTTTAAATTTAAAATGAATTTATAGGTAAAAAAAATATATTACAATATCGGAAAAAATTAAAAAGAAATTTTTAATTAAATTAAATTATTAATATTATTAGTTTTTAAAGAACCGTTTTATTAAAAAATTAAATATAAATTAAATATTTAAAAATTAGTATATAACGTTTTTTAGTAGCGGAAAAATATATGAAAAAAACCTAGCTAACGATTTTCAAAATTAAAATCTTTTGTATTTTAAGCTTTTCGCGAAATTATATAAAGAAATAAAAAATATATATAAAAATAAGAAAACATTATAGCCAGAAGTCGTAGCTATAAAATAACCAAAATAATAAATTATCGGACCTGGATTAAAGGTTTATTAATACTAATAATCCCGGTTTTAAATAATTAGGCCTTAAACTTTTTAATAACGCGTAAAAGCGATTTTACGAAGAAAAGGCTTTTATATCTGGAAATTATAATTAATATCCGAAATAAATAAACGATAATATATTCTTATAAAACTTTTAAAAAAAATATAAATATATATTTTTCGCCCCATTATAAAAGAAATTAATCGCAATAAAAAGAAAGTTAAAAAATTAACTTAACCGAAAAAATAACCGAAAATAACTTCCGTTAATTCTGAATTTTTTTTTCTTTCAATTAACGAAAATCGAAAAAAGATTACATAATTATTTTAAACGTAAATATTAAAAACTTAATTTAAAGATAAAAAACGGAAAACGTTATTATATTTACTTATAAATTTACTAACATTCTTAATATTTTTACGTAATTTTTAAAAATGTTTCTAATAAATAAAAACCTTTTTATTAATATAAAAGCTAATTAAATACCGAACAATAAATAATACGGTATTAAAGAATAAAATCCGACATTTACAAAAGATTAAAAATAAATATTTAATAATTAAATTTTTAAAAAATTAATAAGAAAATTAAAACTAATTTTTATATATATATATATATATATCGGCAACCACGCATATGAGCCTCCTAAGCCGACATCAGTCAAGAAATTGCGTGCTTACGGGGGCTCAGCAGTCGGCTTCAGAATGAGGCGCTATGGGACCGAGGTATCAATCTATCCTAACCGTGAAACCATTGATTAGTTATCGTGTTCGAAGATACTGGGTATAATATTTATCGTGCAACTTATATCGTGTAATAATTTTCTGTATATTTGGCTCAGTCTGGAAAATAAGCCTCGAACCCATTCGACCTTATATTTTTTTATATAACGTAAATAAAAGAAAAAGGGTTTTAAGTTATTTAATTATTCCTTAAAAAATTTAAGTATTTTTAATTTAAAAATAATCTTTTTTATTTTTAATATTATTACGTAAATTTTTAATTTTAACCAAACTTTTTTTAAAAGCATTATTTATGTAAATAATATATTAATACTTATTTTAAAGTACGGAAAAATGGATATTAAAGTTAATAAACTAACGTCTTAAATAAACAAGCTACGTAAACAAGCGAGCTACGCGGTTTTTGACACCTTATAACAACAAATTCAAAAAGCTTAACAATAATATATTGCATTAATTTAAATTAATTAGATTTTTATTTATTAAACGTCTTTATAACTTTTTTATAAGTAGGCAAATTATGTCCGGGCTTACCGCAAACGCTATATTTTCGTTTTTTCGTTTTAACCTTTTTATAACGATCTTTTCCAGCTATTATTAATTATATTTTTTTACTACCTTTTTCTTTTAAAGTTAAAGAAGCTTATCTCTTTTATATGATAAATATTCCTTTTTTTAAAAACGTTTATTTTTTATTTTCCAACGTTTATTTAAAAAATTAATCGTTTCGGGCAACTAAATACCTTTTCCCTATAAGAAATGGCTTTATATTACAATAATATGTAACGTTTTATTACAAAATTAACCGATATAAGTATTTTTATTAACGAATTACCTCAATAATTTTTAATCTTTTTTATAAGTATCGTTTTCATTTTATTATTTTACGGATATTTTTATAAATTTTCGCAGGAAATAAAATGAAACCGGTAAAAGTTAACAGAAAAACGGTGAGCGTAAATATATTTAAAAAAATTTAATTCGAAAAAAACGTTATTAAAATCGAATAAAATAAAATTAGTTTTCGGAAATCCGAATTTAAAATTATCGAACGTTATAATAATTTAAAACGCGTCGTAAAAGCCGGCGAAAAAACCTTTTCAAATAATATAGGTATAAGAACGTTACATTAAGTTTTCGAAATATATTAAATAAATGCGTTTTAAAATAAAAAGAATATAACAAAAAATCAAAACCGATACGAAAAATACGCGGATATACAAAACGTAATAATATTATTATTAACGTAATATTTTTCGCATTTTATTAAATAATAATTTTCGAAACTGTCGAAAATAAAATAAAATGTTTTAAACTTTTTATACGCGGCCGAATATATTTATTAAAATATTAGATTTATTTAAAACTTAATTTATACATTATTTAATTATTATTATTTATTATAATTTTTTTCCGTTATAATAATAATAATAATTTAATTTGATTTTGAAAATTAATAAGTTATATAATTATAAATTACAAATTTTCTTTTATTACGTTTATTTAAACTTTTTAGGTTTTTCGGTATTAATAATTATTATATCCGTTATTATAAAAAAACCTTATTAAAAATTTAATTTTATTAAAATTGTAAATATCTTTTTTTACGATACTATATTTCGTAATTATAACCCGAACAAATTTAAATTATTTATAAAGTATTTTTACATTTCCGAATAAAATCCGTTAATAATCAATTTTCCGATTTTAATACGTTTAAAGTTTTTATTACCGTTTAATAAAATCTGACGCCTATTTAATTTTAATTTATTTTGTAACGTATCAAGTAAGTAATATATTAACTATATTTTTAATATACTGAAGCCGGATAAGAAGCGTTGGCGTATTAAAATCGAGGATACGATCGATAATAGTTTTTCTTTTCGGTCGGCATTAATTTTCGTAAATAAGGTACGGTATTTAATCGGGTAAATTTATTATTATATTGGAATTTTAAAAATAAAAAGTATAACCGTATATATAAAACCAAGTTCAACACAAAAAACTTTAAAATCTTTTTTTTAATCTCAATAATTAAGTTTATTTTAGCTTCTTTTATAGGTCGTTTTATAAAGGTAGTATTAAGAAATAAATAATTAAAGTTAAATAATAGAAAAGTTAAAAAGACTACGTAACTCGTTTATTCGTGTAGTTCGCTTATTTAAGACATTAAATAAATTATTAATTATATAATTATATAACGTAATTTCTTCCGATAATATTATATATAATTTTATATCTTTACTTTTATTTTTTTTTAAAAATATTATGAAATTATAAGGATTTTAATAAATACTTACGCCAAAAAAAATTTATACTATTTTTTGTTATTTAGCGGATAGCTAGAACTAATTTATAATCGAAAACATCTTAATGAACTTTTCCAAAGCATTATTCGAAATTTACCGCAACAAATTTAATTCGTAAACTATGAAACTCTCGAATATTAATTTAATAAAAATGTTAGTATTTATGCTTAAAATATTTAAAATTAAAGGTTCTAAACCATTTTATTAGTTATTTTAAAAAGATACAATTTAAATTTAATAAATATAAATTATAACGCTTATAAATACTTGAAGGCAAAAAGGTAAAATAAATAAACACTCCGAATTAAACTATTTAAAATATAAAAAAATTATAATTAATTTTTTCGATTTCGAAAAAACTCTTAAAAAATTAAAAAACTTTATATTACATTTTAATCTTTATTCCGGATATATGTTTAATTTTTACCTTAAAAACCAAAAAACCGAAAACTTTATAAAAATATTTTAATACTTTTTAAAAATAATAATTTATTAAAATCAAATATTATTAAAATTTTTAAATACGATAATAAAATTATTAAAAAAATTAAAGTTTTAAACTTTCTCCAAAACAATAAATATATACGGTACTGTAAAACGTTCGGAAAATATAATTTAAAAAAAAACACTTAAAATATAAAAAAAAAGGAGGTAGTAACTTTTTTATAAATAAAAATTTATTAAATAATAATATATTTGTAAAATTAAATTTTAAAATAGTTTTATTTTTATTTTACGTTTAAAAATAATTTAATAATTCAACCCCTAAAATTATATTAAATATATATTAATACTTATAATTCTAAAACTTATATTATATTTATAAATATAAACCTTAAAAAAATTAATTATAAAGTTTAAATTTTAAAATACTAATAAAATGCTTTATTAAATATAATTTAAAAAATATTAACCGGATATAAAATATTATTGTTAACGAAAGGTGATTTTTACCGGAAATATTAACGTTTTACGAAATAACTTTTTATATATTATTAAAAGAAGTTTGATTATTTTATTACAGAACATTTTAATATTTATATTAACTTAAGTTTTTAATTTATTACATGAAAAAAATTAAAATAAAAACGAAAACCTTTTAAATAAATACGGGCTTTAAACGTAAAATATTTTAAATATGGTATATAATAGTAAAATTAATTATTTTTATTTTATAATTATTTTTAATCCTTTTTTAAACTTAAACTTTATTTTTTAATTTACAATAATATTAATAATAATTATTATTAAAAAATTTATAAAACCTTAACAAAATTAATTATTTAATTTAACCGTATAATAATAAAGTAAATCGTCATTAGTAATAAAATAAGTTAATAATCTTAAATAAAATATTTCCATTATTAATTTCGGCCGAAAAAGATTTTCGAATTATAAAATAACGTTTAATAGAAGTAAAAAGGTTACTTTGATCGGTATATTAAATAATAAACGAATAAGTAAAACAAAATTTATAAAGTTTAAGAAATTTATTAAATAATTTAATAATAAGGAACTTAATAAACAAATAAGCTTAATTTAAAAAAAGCAAATAAAATATAGCGCCACAATTTATTATTGTTAGTTAAAAAATATACAAACTTAAAATTTTATATTTAAAATAAAACTTTTTTTTTAAATAAAACGTATTTATTTATAAAATTATTTAAAAATAATTATATAATTTGAAATTAATAAAATAGAAATTAAAAATTATTAATTATTCTATTATATATAAATATACGTAAATAAATTTAATAAAGATAAATAATTTTAATTTTTTAAAGCTCGTTTTATAATACGAAATAATTTATAAATTAAATCTATATTTAAAAATACGTATACGTTAACCTTAATAAAAGTTTTTTTTTAAAATATTTATAATAATAATTGTTTATATTAATTTAAAGTTTATTTAATATGATATAGTAAATATTTTCGTTAATTCTATAATATTATACTATATCTTTATAAAGAACTTTATCTAAATTTTAAGAAGTGTGTTTATTATAATAAAGAAGATTTATTATTACGAAAAAGAAATTAAGGTTTAAATTTATTCCTTATAAACTATATTATTTTATTAAAATTATGGTTTTTTTTTCAAATTTTTTTTTTTTTTACATTAATGCTATCTTTATATTTTATTTTAAAAAATACTATAAACCTTATAATAATTAGGTCATAATTTATTTATTATTTAATTTAAAGAGTTATAATACATTTTAAAAATAAACGTTATTAAAAATCGCTAAAAATTTAATTTAAATAATTTAAATCGATTATGATAATAAATTAGATAATTTTATTTTTAACAAAAACGGATTATTTCTTTTAAATATTTATAAATTTAATTAATAAATATTAATGAATAACAGGATTTATTATATATATAATAATTATTATACAATATAATATAATATTCCATATTTTTTATTTATTTCGTTTTAATATAAATTTAAATAATAAATATTAAAATATTATTTAGATTAAAAACGTACGTTTTATATTTCAGATCTATAAATATTATCCATATTTAAAATAATATCTTTTATAATAATAATATCAAGCAGAAAACTTCTATATATATATAATAAAATCTTTTAATAAAATAAATAAATAATATATAAATAAATAAAATATTATAATTATTTTTATAAGAAAAGGAATAATTATTTTTATTTTAAATTCCGAAAAAATTTATATTTTTTTATAATTAATGAAAAAAATTTAAAATATAATAATTAATGAAATATATATCTTATTAATATTAATATCTTTTAATTATAAATAAACCTTAATTATATTAATATATATAATTATTTAAATTTAAATTAAAATGAATTTTATCTCTTTTAATAATATATTAACGGATAAATTAAATAAAATTTTACCGCTTAAGAACTTTAAAAGATTTAAGGAATAAATTTATTAATAAATATAAAAAAAAGATCAAGATTAAACAATTACGGAAATTATAAAAAAAGAAAATTATAATAAAATAAAAATTAATATTTAAAATTTTATAATAAATTAACCAGCTTTAAAGGAAATAATTTAAAAAGATATATCAAATATTAAAGGTTTTAAGCTAGACAGGACGCTACGGAGGTTACCTATGGCTCAGGGTGGGGATTATACCAGCCACATCCACTAATATAAGCCCTGACCGACGCGGTCAAAGGACTCCATGATTAATACAACAACGAATACACACAATCCAAGGTTACGCAGTGTCTAACAACATCAGCATCATTGGTTCTACTTCTATCTTGCTGATTGACAGGGGTAATACGGGCCATAATAATCTGCTGAAGTTAACCGAACTGCTTCTAGGTACCCTGCCCGTAAACATAATAATTGTCACACCGTACTCTTACTCCTTTAAACATTACCAAAATGACATCAGTAGATCAGCTATTTATATCTGCCGCCTTCAAAATATACGTTACTTAATAGGTTAATGAATAAGCAAATCGGCAAAATCAACAAGTTCATTTTAAGCGCCTTGGTTAATTTTCTACACTGTTTGCAAAGAGTTGCAGCGGAATAAGTTGCTCTGAAGCAGTGTGGGGGGGTGTCAAATATTTTGTCCACGGCCTGGTACCTAGGCCATAGGCGACAAGTAAGGCGGCGGTGGCTGATCATCCGTTACAGGGGTAGCAGGGGGAGTGTTGTCCAGAACCCCCGCCGGTGCTTCTTCGAACGGAAAAGAAGAGTCCCTGCTGTTCCGCCCCACTTTTACCACCTCCCTCCCTTGCCTTCTCTTCCAGACGTCATTCCCCACAAGCACTTGCTGCCAAAGCTTGATGCACTGGTTAACGGGGTCCATCATCTGCTGCTGGCTTCCTTGCCCTCTTTGTGCAGACACAAATAAGTCCATGCTGTTCTTCATGGCGGGATATCCCAAATTGGCCCGAAACTCCCTCTCGAACGTTATCATCACTTCTTTCTCCAGCTCTTCCGCTCTCACCCACATTCCCTGCTTCCGGTACATGGACGCCAAATTCGATTTGCTCGCCAATGTTAATGGATCGGCTGCTCCTAGCACCCTTCCCCTCCTCGTTATCACCTCCTCCTCAAGTTTCATGGCGTCCCCCCAGTGGCCTGCCTTCCAGCATGTCGACGCCAAACCAGACATTGTGGCTAGCGTCAGGGCATGCCCCTCCCCCAACACTCTCGCTCTCATCTGGCTCACCTTCACCTCGAGCGATATGGCGTCCCTCCAGCGCCCTCGCGCCCCGAAGATCGACGCCAGGTTAGCCATGCTGGTCAATGTCGTAAGGTTCTCGTCTCCCAATACCTCCCGGGACTTCTCCATTGCTCGCAGCTCCAACGTCTCAGCCTCCTCCCACCGGCCCTGCTTGCGGTACGTCGCCGACAAGCTCGACATGCTAGCCAGCGTCAGGGGGTCTCTCTCGCCCCAGATTTTCTCCCTGGTGCTCATCACGTATTTCTCGAGCTTTTCAGCCTCCCCCCACTTTCCTCGCTTCCGGTATGTCGCTGCCAGGCTTGACATACTGGCGAGCGTCGAGGGGTGTTCGTCTCCTGCGGAAGATTGCCTCCCCTTCACCACTTCAACCTCCATCCTCTCGGCCTCATCCCATTTCCCCTGGGCGGCCAGTGTCGATGCCACATTCGCCAGGTTGGCCAGGATCAAGCTCATCTCGGGTCCAGCCTTAGACATTCTCGCGTCCATGGCAGCCCGCTCGTGCTCGTAGGCGAGCGCCCATTTGCCTTGCTTCCTGTACAGCCCCGCCAGGCCGCATTTACCCTTCAGTGTCAGGGGGTGCGCGACTCCGAGCCCCTTCTCCCGCAGTGTGAGAGCCTTGCCGTAGAACTCCTCGGCGTCCTTCCACTGCCCCTGGAAGCCGTAGAAACTCGCGGCGTTGCAGAGAAGCGTCGCCTTGGCCAGCTGGGCGTCCTTCCGCAGGTCCTTGTCCTGAAATTTCAGCACGGCAGCCGCGTGGCCGAGGAACTCAGTGCATCTCGCTCGGTTTTCCGCGTTGCCGGCTGGGTATGCTTGCGACACAACCACAACTGCTTGAGCCTCGAATTCGTGGATCTTTTCCTTCTTCGCGAGCCACTTTTTGATAAGCGACCGGATGGGGCGCGTCATGTCGAGGCCCCCTTTGGCGTCTTGCGACACTAAGGACAGGGACTCGAGGACGGCCACAGGGTCGACACCTGGTTTGTTTCCCTTTGGCGGTTTAGTGTAGCGGAAGATAAGCTTCGGCGGCACCATCTGCGCGTCAAGGCAGCTCATGAGGGAGAGAATCTCGCCTGCCGCGCGGTTCTTTTCTCGGGCCTTCTCGAAGGAGAGGAACCACGTCCGCGTCGCCGCATATAAAGTGCCCGAATCTCTGGCTAGAGACTGTCCGCCAAGCAGGTCTTCCAGGTTCTTTTCGCTCCCTTTGAGATGCTCGAGATACTCGCTGATGGTCAGACGCTGGTCGCGGATGAACGCGGCGGCCTGGGCCAGTGCGAGAGGCAGACCCTCTAACTGCGTGAGGAGCGTATTTAGGTCTTTGATGCCCTGTGTAGTGCTCGGGGCGTAGCCCGAGAACAATTGGTGGACGTCGCTGTACTCCATCTTCGGGACCGGGATGGGCGACTTCTCTCCGGGAAGACCTAGTGTTTGATGTCAGTCAAAAGGTTACTAAGAGTGATTGAACAATTTGGACATACCCAAGCCAGCCTCGTTCCTGGTAGTCACGAGCACCGAGACATGCGCGCACGCGGGTATGAAGCGCCCGAGGTTTTGGCGAGAGAACAGCGTCGCGTCGTCGGCATTGTCGAGGATCATTAACCACTGCCGCGTTTTGTCCTGCTCCAACCAGTCCCTCACCAAATGCCGAACGTCTTCTTTGGGGTCAATGTAGCCAGGGACGCGGAAGTCTTTGGCGATGGAGGCGTATGATTGTTGAAACTGCTGTGCGTTGCCCGCGTTGACCCAGAAGATCGAGAGGCCCCTGCGCTCCTCCCAGCACGCGTATGCGTACTGTAGCGCGATCTGGGTTTTGCTGTAAAAACGGTCAGCCGGAAAGGTCGACGTGCCGTTGAAGCTGACCAACTTACCCGATGCCACCGATGCCAACGAGCGAGACCCTGGTCTGGTTGCTGAAGCGGAGAAGCCCTTTCAGTTTCTTCAGAAGATCCGTCCGTCCGACAAATCTGTCATTCTTCGGGTACGGGACACGGACTATAGCGAAGTGAGTGTTGACAACTTCATTTAGAGGCCGCACGAGGGATATCACTTACATTGATGCTCGGGGGGCGGCACGTAGGGAGGTACAGGCGCTAGTGATTAAAGAATTAACATATGCGCGTCGCGAGCCAGGCTTTACCGCCGGCATCTCCCCAGCAAGGTACTGCATACCTGGTCTTGAAGGCGGAAAGAGGTGTAAGAAGGCCTTCATGCACGCCGCTGCCCTTGCTGCTGCATACGGCTGCCACCCCTTGTGCTTGTGGCTGTCGGCGTAATCGCAGGCTGCCTTGATCACAACACAGGCGGAGGGGAACGCATCCCACACCCCGGCGCCCTCCATCTCGAAAGCGATAACTTCCTTCTCCTCGGCTATTTTGTCGCGATGCTTGGCTGACCTAATTACCTTGTCGCCCGTCCCGACCAAGCCGAGGTGGACTTTGAGCTTCGGGTCGTCCTTCATGTCCTTCGGGATACGCTTCCGCGGATGTGGGGTGCCGCAGTCCTTGCACGAGTCTCCTTCCTTGTGAGCGTCTTCCACACGGAATAATCTGTCTTCTTCTTTGCCTGGGTATTTGACCCCGAGCTTCTCCATGTACACCGTCATCTGGTCCTGGAGGATGCTCATCGCGCTGTCGGTCGCCAGCCGCGCAAGCACTCCTCTGATCTCGGGATTCGGTCTTCCTAGGCTATCCAGAGCCTTGTCCTTGGTTTTGGGGCCGTCGTCGGTCTCCCATCCAAAATCGTACTGGATAGCGCCCGTGCTGATGATGACATCGCCGAGTATGATTTCCACCCCGCGGCTCTTGGGGTAGGGCTCTGGAACGGCCGCGCAGATCCCTACCAGGATGGCGAGCTTAATGTTCGGGAAGCTCAACCGGCAGCTGGCGGCGGCGATGGCAGCGCTAGCTTTGCCCATGCCCCCCATGTGTAGGACGACGACGTTGTGGCGGCCAAGGATGCCGGTACTGTAGGCGTTTGGATCGTTGCGGGCTCTGTCGAGAGGCGGCCCGTTTTCATATTTGTCAAAGGGCGGCCCTGCTTTGTCCACTGGGGGATCGAAGAGTTTTGTGACGGCGTTCGCTTCGAGGGGCAGGGCACAAATGACGACGACCTCGAAGTCGTCGCGCGTAGCCGGGCGCAGCGGAGGGCTGGGGGCAGTGGATCCCATCGCGATGTTCGATATCTTTGGTGTGTCCTGGTTATCTGGGAGTGCGCAAGGGTTGGAGGCTCGCGGGCTCCCTACTTGATGTTATCCATAATCAGACGGAAGGCGGGCGTCCTGAGTTGGGCAGCGATAGCCATATCCCAACGCGGCTCTGACCAGTACTGCTCGTGATCCGCATTGGGAGTGTCACACCCAGCTGAAGGCTAAGTCTGTTAGCTGAGCCTTGGCTTAGGGTGTGTTCGGTAGAGCTGGGAGATGGAGGGAAAGCGACAATGTGGACCCACCTATTTTACATAATTATGCTTTTCTGTTATAACCAAGGACTTGGCTAATTGCCAGACGGTCGAAAGGTGTGGGAAGCATCTCCGACGTTACCTTACTAAAATCAGGCCGCTGCTTTGAAGGTGTAGCTACGGCTTTGCAAAGATATATAGCTTTAGGTACCGACCCACAAAAGACCCACAAAGGACCCACAGAAAATACAAAAACCTTCAAAACGCGTCCTAATAGCGAGATATAAAATTTTAGCCTTAATTAGCAGGTTTATATACAAACTTTTTAAAATCCATATAAAGAACTTTTCAAAAAAAGCCGGACAAAAAATTATTATAAAAGAATAAAGAATGCCGTTATATATAGCTTTAAAAAAGGATTTTAACGGTATATATAACTTTCCGATCGGAGATTATTTGGTAAAAATATTAACAAAAAGAATAAAAATTCTTCATTAGAAAATGCCTTAAATCGGAACGCATAAAGGTTTTATTTTTATTTTAAAAAATAATATAAATATTATAAAAAATGCGTTATATTAAAATCATATATTATTACTAATAATAAAAAATTTAGAGAAAAAAATATTAATTTTTAATGCGTAAAAAATAAAAATAACCTTATTAATAAACTTATAAAGTTATTTAATAAAACGAACTTTAAATATTTTGTACAGAATTTAAAACTTAAAAAAAATACTTAAAAAGTTAAAAAATATTCGAAAATAATATAAAGATTAAGGTTTAATTCTTATGTAAATTAGTTATTTTTAAATTTAATTTTAAACTTTTCAGACTTTCCAGTTGCGGTTACATAACGTAAAAGGGCGTGTCGGTAATTGGTGCTTTTAGGTGCTGCAGGCTGGTAGGCTTTGTTTAGGCTAGGTAGTAAAATGCTGTTTAGGACAGCCTTTGTCCATTGATGATCCTTTATTACCTAATCGTGTATATAAAAGCGATTGCTAACGGATTATATTTGTGCTTCTCTAGAACTTAGAGAATTAACATAAAGCAATTACGCTAGATTTTTGCATTCGATTACTGTGACTGCTAATATATATCTTAATTTACGTATATTATAACTGCTTATAACGTTATAAACAAAAAAATCACGAATTATAACGGTTTTTATAAAGCTAATAATTTATTAAAATATAATTATAAAACGGAAATGCGATAATTTAATAGTAACAGTCTCGAAATTAATATTATTATACTTTAAAATTAAAAATTAACGTTTAAATTAAATATATTTAAATTATAAAGTATTAACCTTAAAATTTAACTTAATAATCTACGTATTTTTATTCAAATTATTATTTATATTAAAACTTTATCGAAAATTATAAAAAAAGGATTTAAGATTTATAAATCCGAAATACTTAATAAAAATTAAATTTACGTATAACGTTCTATATATAAGAGCAAGCGAGACACTTTTTTAGCCATTTTAATTACTTATTTTTAGTCGTTTATTTTTTAATATTAACGTTATAGAACGCCTTATAAAAGAAGCAAGAATAAACCTAATTGTTTAAGCTAAAATTAAAACGGAAAATTTAGTTATAAAAAGCTTAATTTTATTTATAAAGTTTCGTATTTGACTTCAACATATCGTTTTAACGATAAACACGCCCAAATTAATATTATTCCTAATTTACGGAAATTAGCGCCGACCGAAAAAAAATCCATTATCGACCGAATTTATAACTTAAATACGTAAGCGTTTTTTGTTCGGCTTTAATATATTAAAAATATGGCGAATTTATTGCTTACTTTACGCGTTATAAAACGTATCGGAGTTAATTGAGTATCGAATTTTATTTAACGGCAAAAATTTTTTTAAATAGGTTTTAATCGGAAAATCGATTATTAAATGGTTTTATCCGAAAGTTTAAAAATATTTTGTAAATAGTTCGAATTTATTCGGGTTATTATCGCAAAATACGGTATCGTAAAAAAGGATATTTATAACTTCGACAAAACTAAATTTTTAATAAAGCTTTTTATAACAATAAGCATGATAATTATTAAGGTCGAAAAATATAAAGAATTTAAATAGATATAATCAAGAAATATAAAATAAGTTATAATTATTTAATTTATTAATTTCTAAAGTTAAATTATATTACTATTTATTATTATAATGGAAAAAGAAATTTTAAGCGTTAAAATTTAAATAACTTATTGTTAACAATTAATTAAAGGTTATATTAAGTGATAATAATTAAATAATAAATCAATTAAATTTAAAATAAGATAAATTTAAAATAAATTTAGCATTTTAATAAAGATGTTCAAATTCGTATAAAAGGTTCGAAACGTTTTTTCATTTTCGACGGATACGAAAGCTATTATTGGATAAAAATCGAAAAATATTACGTAAATTACGACATCATTACGTTTTACATACTTGCGTATTTTTCGTACCGAGTTTAAATTTTTAACGTGTTTTATTTTTTTAAATTAAAACGCGTTTATTTGTTTTATCTCGAAAAACTAATATAACGTTATTATACTTATATTACTAAAACAAAGGTTTTTCCTGCTTTTATAACGCATTTAAAGTTATTATAACGTCCGATAATATTAAATCTAGATTTGCGAAAACTGGTTTTATTTTATTCGATTTCAATAACGTTTTTTCCGAATTCGAAATTCCTTTAATTATATTTACGCCGATTATTTTCCAGGTAACATTCACCGGTTTTATAGGTTTTTGCCCGCAAAAAACCCTTAAAATATTTATAAAATAACAAAATAAAAAATGTTATTTGCAAAGAAAAATTAGAAATTATTAAGGTAGTTTGTTAATAAAGATCGCCGAATCTGTTAATTTTTTTTTTAAAAAAAATAACTTATTATTTTTGTACAAAATCGCTTTTTTTCGAAAGAAAAACGTTTAATTATCCGAAACAAAATACATTTTGAATAAACGTCGGAAAACCAAAAACCAACGTTTTAAAAAGAAGAAACATTTATTATATAAAAAGAACAAGCTTTTCTGGCTAAAAAAAAAGGAATGGTAAACAAATGCAGCTAATAACGGCTGAAGACAATTATCGCAAAAAGGTTAAAACCAAAAAACGGAAGTATAACGTTTATAGCAAGCCCGGACATAATACGCGTATTTATAAAAAAGTTGTAAATACGTATGGCGAAAAAAATGCGATTAAATTAAATTAATGCAATATGTTCTTATTAAGTTATTTGAATTAATTATTGCAAGGTGACAAAAAGTGTCTCGCTCGCTCGGATGTCTTGCTCGCAATATAGGACGTTATAATAAATTAAAATAATTTAATAATTTTATTTATATTCTTATATTTACCGTTATTTTTGGATTAAATATAGATATTATAAATATTAATTAAATAATATAATAAAAAGTTCCGAAAAACCTTTCGTTAAAAGGTTTATAATAACGATTTAATCGAACGATATATGGTTATAAATAATTAAATATAATTAAATATAAAAGAATTATAATATTTATATTATATTAAACGTTCGATAGGTATAAAACCGACCCGTTCATGACAAAAAAGGTTAAAATAATTAAAGAAATCTAGGCCCGGTAGTCTAAAAACTAGATTATTTTTAAAAATATAAAAACTGTAATAAAACTCGACGTAATTAATTTAAATAAAAAGGAAAACAATACGTAATTTCCCGCAAATAATCCCGATTAAATCGAAATAATTATTAAATTCTATTTTTATTTTTCGGTTAAAAATATAATATCTATAAATTTTTAAAATAAAATAATTTTAGAATACAGGTTTAGATAAAAATAAACCCCCAATGATATGTGTTATTGTTATAACCAACCAAGCTTGGCTTATTAGCAGACGGTCGGAGGTTAAAAAAATTGTTTCCGATATAAGATTTTGGATTACGTGACATAGATCCGAATGGATCCCCGGATCTAAAAGGATTTATACATTTAGGAGGTATACATCCGAAAGGATTTCCGGATCCATAAGGATCCAATTTACTTATATAATAAGGATCCGAAAGGATAAACGGATGTATACGTTCGTTATTTTTATAGCTTAAACAATACCAACTTGTAGTATAATTTGGTTATTTAAATTACTTACGGTTATCTGCTATTACCAAACGTAATTATTACCTTATTGCTTAAATTTTTGCGATATTATTATTAACATAAACCGTACGATTAGGTTTAAGAATTAGTTAAGCTTATAGCCGTTATACGTTATAAGCTTTTGTTTAATAATACCGTCCAACTTTCAATAATATTTAATACTGTTATTATATCGATTAATACTTCGGATAACGTTATTTAATAACTCCAGGTAAAAGTTATTCGATTTAAGGATAAAGTTAAGTGATTTAAAAATTAATTTAAAACCAAGGTATTAACTATAACGATTATTAAGATCAAAATTAAAAAGTCCGAACTTTACGATAAAAAAAAAACGTCCAGATATTCTTTACTTAGGTTAAAATATACCTTCGATTTCTAGAACTGCAAGATTTACTTGATTAAATTTTTGCCATAGCAACCTGCCTTATTGGAAACGCCGTAAACTAGTTCGAACTTATTATGCGAAATTATCCGCAGGTTAGAAAATCCGATAAAGAAAAAATTATTAAGAAAGTTTTCGAATATTATATTAATTTCGAAAATAAATTCCGAAATAACTTTGCTAATCCGGATAAAAAACGAACCGCAGCTTAAAAATTCCTTTAATTACGATAAAAAACCAACGTTTAAATATACCATAACGTTTAAAAATTTAACCGTTAAAGCCGGATACGGAAATAATAAAAATAATAACATAATTAATATATTTTATAAAGGATTTAAGAAAAACGTTAAGGATAAATTAATTAAGGAAAACCGGATTATAAACTTTAATAAAGATATTACCGAAACCGTACAAATCGATAATCGATAATTTAAAAGATAACAAAAAAAAAGGGATATTTTATTCCGACATTAGGTTATTTTAAAGCTAATTAATGAAGGAAATACGATTTATTTTCGACATTTTACGGAACATACCCAGAACTTATAGAATTAGGAACTATTTAGTTAAAAAGGGGCCCAGTTATTTGTTATAATTGCGGAAAATAGGAATATATTATACGCCAATATAAAAACTAAAAGCAACCGTAATAATAAATTCCAGTTTTTGAAGGCCAGTACCGGAAGAAAACCAGCAACAAAAGGACAATTAACATAATTCGCGTCCAAAATAACTATAATCTTTTATCAAAAATACGATAAATATTAAAGGAAGCTAAAAAGTTGTCCTAAATAGTAATAATTAAAAAAATTACTTTTACCGAATTAACCTTTATAAAATAATTTTAAGATTATAAGGGATAAAAGGAACTTAAAAAGTACACTTTACCTTCTTAATTATAACGACGATAAAAAAAAACGATTAAGTAATATTTAACGCTTAAATAAATAAATATTAAGGATAAAACGAAAACCTATATCCAAAAAAGCCCGATTAATACGAAAGATTTTATGTCGTTAATTGCAAACGATATTAAGACGGAATATACGGAAACCATAAAAAATATATCGCATAACGGATTATGTAAATATAGTAATAAAGCTTTAATTTTAATAATTAAATAGGCAACGACCCGAGAAATTAAAGGTAATACCGATACCTGCAAAAATAACGATTTAGGACGAAATCGATTAACTAATAACGCTTAAAAATTAGCCAAAAGGAAAAGGTTACCCTGTAAAAAACCTTTTTTGCTATCATAATTAATACGACTACTAGATACAAAAAAAGCTAGTCCAAAAGAAAATAAAAAAACATTGCCAGAAAATAATTACGGATTTATAATTCCAGTTAACGTTTACTAAAAACCTAATAAAACGATACGCCTTTTAGGAAAAAATCTAAATTTTTTTTTTTAAAAAAAAGAAATTTTAAAACCAAAATATATTGTTAAAGAGGCCTTTTAAAAATAAATTGTTTATTTAAAAGCTACGTTACAACAACAAAACAAATATCTACAGTAGCTATAAAAGTTAAACGAATAACTCTTAAAAGGAATTATAAAACTTAAAAATAACCTAAAAAACCAGCGTTACCTATAAAGGAACCTTAGGCTGGCAAAAACAAAATTAAGGTAAATAACAACATTTTAAAAGGGCTTTGTACGCGATAAAAGCGGCAAGAAAAGAATTAAGTATAATATAAATAAGAATTAAGAAAGAATGGTATACCGTAATAGTAAACTGCTAAACTATATAAGGGAATTATATTGTTTTAAAAGTAATAAATAAATTACAGCTATTATAATAAAACAAAAGAAATTTCTATAGAATTAAATATGTTAAAGGTTAAATATTTAGTTACGATAACGAATAAATTAAACGCAAAATTAATCACCTTAAAACCTTCGTCAAAGAAAAAAAAATTATTAATTTCGATATTGTTTTAATAAAGGATTACGATATAATTTTTGGAGTTACCATAATTAAAGCAATATAATTTAGTTATCGATTAAAAAATTAATTAAATAAATTTTGTTTTACTCTTTACCGCTATACAAAATATAGATAACGCGAGATTTTAATATTCAATTAATAAAATTAACAAATATAAATATAAGGATACGACAAAAACTTTATTACTTAAAAAAACAAAATACATAACAAATAAAGGGCATCCTAGAAAAATACGGCGTATTATTATAAACTTTAAAATACGATTTCGATAAATAAATAACGACTTATTATTAAAGTTGAAAAGGTTACCAAAATAAATAGCTAAAATATTATTAAAATACAATAAATATAATCGATTATTTTAAAAAAAGTTTAAAATAAAATTATTACTTTATAACGAATAAGATTACGAAATAATTTATAAAGATAATAGAATAATTATTTTCTACTTTATTTAGAATTTAAATTAAATAGAATTAGGAATATTACGCGATTACCTTAAAAATAAGTTAAAAATAAGTTATATACAACGTTTCAAATTATTAATAAAATATTTAATATTTTTCGTATTAAGGAAAAATAAAAAACCTACGATTTATTATCGATTATAAATACCTTAACGATATTATTATTAAAAATAAAATTTTATTATTAATAATTACCGAAATAAAAGATTACCTATATAAAATTTAATAGTTTATATTTTTAAACCTAAAGAAAGGATATAATTAAGTACGAATTAAATTAGGTAACGAATAAAAGATAACTTTTAGAACCAAGTACGAACTTTTCGAATATTTTATTATATTTTTTAGCTTTATAAATGTAGCGGCAACTTTTTAGTGAATAATTAATTACGGATTACGGGAATATTTGGATATTTTCGTTATATATTACATTAACAATATCTTAATTGATTCGAAAGTAGAAGAAAAATATTTAAAACATGTTTATAAAGTTTTGTAAATGATATAAAATGCTAATTGTTTAGTTAATACCGAAAAAAGTATTTTTTATATATAAAAGGTAAAATATTTAAAATATATTATTACGCCTAGATATAATAAGATAAACCTTAAAAAGTCCGTAATAATTAAAAAATAAATATAACTTATTACGTTAAAAGAATATAAATATTTTTTGAATTTGCCAATTATTATAAAAGACTTATACGTAATTTTAGCAAAATAATTATGTTACTAATACAGCTTATTAAAAAGAAAAAAAAAATTCAAATAAATATTAAAAAATAAAAATTTTTTTAATAAATTAAGGACGCCTTAATTAATAAACTAGTACTGGTTATATACAACCTAAAACGACCAGTTAAGCTAGAAACCGACGTTTCGGATTACGCTTTAAAAATAATAGTGAAATATCGAAACGATTAAGGAAACTATTACCTTATTACTTTTTATTTCTACAAGTTATATAATACCGAATTGAATTACGTTATATACGATAAAGAACTTTTAGTTATCGTTAGCGCTTTTAAAAAATTTAAATATTATCTTAAAGACAATATATACCAAATCAAGGTATATACGGATTATAGGAACATTATATATTTTTTTACAATCCGAAAATTAATCAGAAAATAATTACGTTATATAAAAATCTTTCTAAATTTAATTACGTTATTATTTATCGCAAAAAAAAAAAAAATGGCAAAGTAAAGATATTTAGCAAACGACCTACTCCAAAAGAACTTAAGATTAAAATATAACAAATAATTTTCGATATAATACATAAAGAATATTTACAATAACGATAAATTTTACGATAAATTTTTTTAACTAATATGCATTAACGTATATAATAATATAATAATAACTTACTTAAAATGTAACAAATAAATAAAATTCAAATATTAAAAAAACTATAAAAAAAACCTTATACGAAATATACATAAATATTAATTATATAGATACCTTGGGATTTATAAGACTTTAAAACGTTTATAACAAACATATTACTTTTTTAAAATAAAATTAACCATACAAAAAATAATACGATAATGCAATATTTACGTTAAAGCAAAAATACGACGATATAAGCCTTACGGAAAACTATAGTTATTATTAATCGCAAAACGACTATGAAGTTCTATTATATTTAACTTTATTATTAAACTTCCTATATTAAAAGATCCAGCTATAAGAATATATTACAATAACATTTTCTTAATCGTTAATCGATTTATAATTTTTTTTTAACTTTTTACTTTATAACGAACATACCGCTATAAAATAATTCGTATATATTTTCTTTTAAAATATATTTTAAATATTTATAAATTTTTGATAAAAATTATAGTAAATAAAGATATGACTTTTATTTTAAAATTTTGGTAAGGATTAATAACTTAACTTAAATTAAATTACAAATTATCTAACGTATTTAAACCGTAAATAAATAAATAAACGGAAAAAATTAACCACATATTAAAAACGTATTTACGCTATGACGTTAATTACAAGCAAAATAACTAGGTCGAAAAGTCACCAGTTATATAACTAACCTATATTACCAGCTATTATAAAAGTATCAAAATAACGCTAATAATTACCAATTTTAGTTTTATATTAAAAGTTTATACAAATTTATACGAAAAATTAACTGACCTTAAAGTAACTATATACCGTAATAAAAACAAAATTTAAATTTGTACGTAACTAAATAAGTAAATATTAGAACTAAAAAAGTTTAAAAGGATTAACCTTTTCAAAAAGGAAAATAATTTACTTAATTACTAAAAACATTTAAATTGAGCAACCTAATAAAAGATTTGATTTTAAATATATTAGTTTATATAAAATTACCAAAAAATCTTAAAAAATAATTACGAATTAAAGTTTTTACCAAAAATTAAACATTATCCAGTTTTTTATATTTCCTTACTTAAATTAACAGTAAATACGATTAAAATTAATATAAAGTAAAAACAAGAAATTATAAAAAACGTACTAATTTATCAGGGACAAAAAATATTGGATATACGAAAATAAAACGGATTTACCTAATACCTAATTAAATAAAAATATTACCCAAATTTCGAAAACATTTAAAAATTCGTAAAAAATTTTATAAACGCTTAATATTTTTTCAAGAACTTTTATTAATAATGGCAATATTATTAAAGTTAAAATCCTAATTTATATTACTTAACGGTACCTAATTAATTTCTTAAAGTTCCAAATTAATTAATTATCCCGCAATTTAAACAACTTACGTAACCCGCATAACCGGTTCGGCTTTTAATTTTTTTCATTCCTTTAATTTATCCAGAAATTAAAGCCCGCAATTTATTATTTCGATACCTTTAATGCGAAAAAATTTTCATTGTTAACGTAATCGTTAAAAACGTACGATAATTAAAATTTTTTTTTTACGATTAAAATAATCGTTTTTTAGTTAAAATCTCTTTACGCTTTATACGTTCCGATTTTTAAATAATATTATGTAAGAAATTAAAAAGCACGCCCGTATTATCGCAACTCCGTTTTTTTAAAACACAATTCTTGCAACAACCCGGGTTTTTTTTTTTATAACGTACTTTTTTTTATTTTTAAAATTTAAAAAATAAGGTATAATTTCGAAACTTTTTCGTTAAATAAAAAAGGTTAAAAATTTTCGTCCTTTCTTTTAATCGAAACGTTTACGAAATTTTTACTTTTTAATACGGTTAAGCATAATAAATAAAAAGCTTAAAAAATGATGTATAAAAAGGAAAATTATTTATCGAACGAACGTAATAAATAATTAATTTTTAAAGATAAAGAATTTTTTTTTTTAAAAAAAAGCGTATTATAATCAACTAAGTTTAATTTATTAGCAAATCGTTAAAGATTAAAAAGATTATTTCCAACATAAAATATGGGATTACGTAACATAAATCCAAATAAATCCTCGGATTTACAAAGATTTATACATTTAAAAGCTATAGATCCGAAAGTGTGACGGCTATGGGCTTAACCAACTATTAAACCTAGTCGTACGGTTTATGTTAGCAATGGTATCGTGGGAATCTGAGCAATAAGGGGATAGTTACGTCTGGTAATAGCAGATAACCGTAGATAATTTAGGTAACCAATTGTTATTGCAAGCTGGTGCTATCTTAGCTATGGAAATAACGAACGTATATATCCTAATTGGGATCCGTTTGGATCCGTTTATCCTTTCGGATCTATACCGTATAAATGAACTGGATCCCTATAGATCCGGAAATCTTTTCGAATCTATACCTTCTAAATGCATAAATCCCAATAGATCCGGGGATCTATTCGGATCTATATTACGTAATCCAAAATCTCGCGTCGGAGATAATTTTCTTAATTTCCGACCGTCTGCTAATAAGCCAAGCTTAATTAATTATAATACGATCTCCTTTTTTTTAAGATTTTTGCCCTTAAAGATTAATTGTTTATCGTATTAATTTGGTAAGTAATTTCCCTTTTTATATATTATTTTTGGGGGTTTTTTATTCGTTATGTTTAACCGTATTAAAAAGCAGAAATTTTGTAAACGTCTCGATCAAGATAAAAAACGCAAATCCTTAGGCCTTTTTATTTAATAATAAGGTTTCGAGGTTATGCCTTATTTTTCGTATTTTAAAAATAAGGAAAAATGCGTTATAATGGAAAACGCGGCTTGTTGCAAGAACTGTATCTTGAAAAAACGAAGTTGCGATAGTACGGGTGTACCCTTTAATTTTTTGCGTAATATTATTTAAGAATCGGAACGTATAAAGCGTAAGGAAGTTTTGGTTAACAATCGGTTATTTTAATTGCAAAAAAAAAAAAAAAAAAAAAGTAATCGCACGTTTGTAGTAATTATGCTAACAGCGAGAATTCTTTCGTACCAAAAGTGTCGAAATAATAAATTCCGGGTTTTAGTTTGTAAACGAATTAAAGGAGCAGGAAAGGTTAAAAACCGAAACGGTTACGCGGGCCGCGTAAGTTGTTCAGATTACGGGGTGGTCGATTAATCTGGAACTATAGGGGATTAATTAGGTACCGTTAGGTAACGTAGATTAGGATTTTAACTCTGACGGTCCCGGCGCTATTGGTGAAAATTTTTTAAAAGGCGCTAGGCGTTTGTAAGGTTTTTTGCGAGTTTCTAGGTGTTTTCGGAATTTGGGTAATTTTTCCATTTGATTAGGTACTGGGTAAGTCCGTTTTATTTCCGTATATCTAATATTTTCTTTATTTCGTAAACCGGTACGTTTTTTATAACTTTTTCCTTTTACCTTATATTAACTTTAATCGTATCCGTTATTAATTCGAGTAAGGAAATATAAAAGATTAAATAAAGCTTGATTTTCGGTAATAACTTTAATTCGTAATTGCTTTTTAAATTTTTTTTAGTAATTTTATATAGATTAATATATTTGAAATCGAGTTTTTTATTAAGTCGTTTAATTTGAATATTTTTGGTAATTAGGTAAATTATTTCCTTTTCCGAAAAAATTAATTTTTTTAACCTTTTTTGATTATAATATTTGCTTATTTAGTTACGTATAAATTTAAATTTTATTTTTATTACGGTATATAATTACTTTAATTATTTTAATATTAAAATTGCTTTAACGTTAGTTAATCTTTCGTATAAATTTTTATAAACTTTTGGTATAAAACTAAAATTAATAATTACTGGCGTCGTTTTGTTACTTTCGTAATAATTAATGTTATAAGTTAATTATATAATTAGTAGCTTTTTAATTTAGGTATTTTGTTTATAATTAATATAATATCGTAAATACGTTTTTAGCGTTTAGTTAATTTTTTCCGTTTATTTGTTTGTTTGCGGTTTAAATACGTTAAATAATTTATAATTTAATCTAAATTAAGTTATTAATTTTTACCAGAATTTTAAAATAAAGGTTATACTTTTATTTGATATAATTTCCGTTGGAAGTTTATAAGTATTTAAAATATATCGAAAGAAAATATATGCAAATTGTTTTATATCGGTATTTTCGTTATAAGGTAAGAAATAAGAAAATTTCGTAAATCGATTAACGATTACGAAAATCTTGTTGTAATATATTTCCGTAATCGGATTTTTTAATATAGGAAGTTTAATAATGAAATTAAATATAATAAAATTTATAGTCGCTTTACGATTGGTAATGGTTGTAACTTTTCGTAAGGTTTATATCGTCGTATTTTTGTTTTAACGTAAATATTGCATTATCGTATTATTTTTTATACGGTTAATTTTATTTTAAGAAAGTAGTATATTTGTTATAGACGTTTTAGAGTTTTGTAAATTTTTAGGTATTTATATAATTAATATTTATGTATGTTTCGTATTAAGTTTTTTTGGAATTTTTTTAGTAATTGAATTTTGTTTAATTGTTACCTTTCGGGTAAATTATTATTATATTATTATATACGTTAGTATATATTAGCTAAAATCTTTTTTATCGTAATAATTTATCGTCATTATAAATTTTTTTTAGGTATTTTATCGAAAATTATTTATTATATTTTAACTTTAAGTTTCTTTAAATTAGGTCGTTTGCTAAATACGTTTGCTTTGTTATTTTCTAATTTTTTGCGATAAATAATAACCTAATTAAATTCAAAAAGATATTTTACGCAACGTAATTATTTTCCGATTAATTTTTATATCGTAAAAAAGTATATAATGTTTTTGTAATTTGTATATACTTTGATTTGGTATATATTACCTTTAAGATAATATTTAAACTTTTTAAAAACATTAACGATAATTAGGAATTTTTATCGTATATAAGGTAATTTAATTCGGTTTTATGTAATTTGTAAGAGTAAAAGGTAATAAAGTAAAAATATTTTTAATCGTTTTAATATTTAATTATTACTTTTAAGGCGTAATCCGAAACGTTGGTTTTTAATTTAATTGGTCGCTTTAGGTCGTATATAATTAATATTGGTTTATTAATTAAGGTTTTTTTAATTTGTTAAAAAGTTTTTTATTTTTTTAATATTTATTTGAATTAATTTTTTTTTAGTAAGTTTTGTTAATAATATAATTATTTTGTTAAAGTTTCGTATAGATTTTTTATAATAATTAGCGAATCCAAAAAATGTTTATATTTTTTTAACGTTAATAGGTTATATTTATTTTTTAATTACTGCAAGCTTTTTAAGGTTTATTTTAATGTATCTAGGGGTGATAATATGTTTTAGGTATTTTACCTTTTGTATATGGAAAGTGTTTTTTTCGGCGTTAACTAAGAAATTAGTATTTTGTAACGTTTATAGAATTTTGTAGATATATTTTGTATGTTTTTTTGGGGTTTTCGAATAAATTAGGATGTCGTCGAGGTAATGTATAACGAAAATATTCAAATATTTTCGTAATACGTAGTTAATTATTCGCTGGAAAGTTGTCGGTACGTTTATAAGTTTAAAAGGTGTAATAAAATATTTAAAAAATCCGTATTGAATGTTAAAAATTATTTTTTATTCGTTATTTAATTTAATTTATATTTGGTTATATTTTTCCTTTAAGTTTAAAAATGTAAATTATTAAGTTCCGTATAAATAATCCTTTATTTCGGTAATTAATAGTAGTAAGGTTTTATTTTTAACGGTAATATCGTTAAACTGTTTATAATTAATAATAAGTCGTAATTTTCTATTTTCTTTCGGTACGAAAAATATTAGATATTTTATTAATAACTTGAATCGTTATATATAACCATTTTTTGGCTTGTTTTCGAAATAATTACGTAATACCTTTAATTTTGTTTAGTTTAGGTTATAAATGGGGTAAAAAGTAATCGTTTTGCAATCCTTAAGAATTATTTCGTAGTCCTATTCGCTATAAGGTAGCAGTTTTGTTTTAAGCTTTTTTTGGAACAGTTGTTTATATTTATAATATTCTGGTAATACTTTAGCTATTTATTTTACTAGCTTTTTAGGCTTTAATAATAGGTCGTTATTTATTTGCCGAAATCGTGCTTTAAAGTTTACAATAATACGCCGTATTTTTTTAATATACCCTTTGTTTATTGCGTATTTTATCCTTTTAGGTAATAAGGTTTTTATCATATCCTTATGCCTATATTTGTTAACCTTATTAATCGAATATTAAGATCTTTTATTGTTTATATTTTACGTATCGGTAGAAAATAAAACGAAATTTACCTGGCCAGTTTTTTAATCGATAATTGAATTATACTATTTTAACTATAATGATCCGAAAATTATGTCGTAATTTTTTATTAAAATAATATCGAAATTAATAATTTATTTTTTTCCTTTAATAAAGATTTTAAAGTAATTAATGTTATATTTAACTTATCCGTTATCGTAACTAAATATCTAACTTTCGGTATTTTCGACCTTATAAAAGTTTTTTTTATTTCGCCATAATAGCTATAGCTTATTTATTATTTCCGGGGCGATATAATTTCCTTATATAATTCCGTAATTTACTATTACGGTATACCATTTTTTCTTAATTCGTATTTGTATTATAATTAGTTCTTTTCCTGCCGCTTTTATTGCGTACAAAGCCTTTTTAAGGTGTTATTATTTACCTCCATTTTTCTTGCTAGCTTAAGGCTTCTTTATAGGTAACGTTAATTTTTTAAGTTATTTTCGAATTTTATAATTCGTTTTAAAAGTTATTCGTTTAGCTTCTGCAGTTATTATAAGTATCTGTTTTGTCGGCGTAACGTGGCTTTTAAAAAAGCAATTTGCTTTTGGAAGGCTTCTTTAATAATATATTTTAATTCTAAAATTTCGTTTCCGTAAAAAAAAATGATTAAATTTCTTTTTAAAAAGCGCGTTACTTTATTAAGTCTTTAATAAACGTTAATTAAAACTGCATATCCGTAATCATTTTTTGTCAGTATTTTTTTATTATTTTCTGGATTAATTTCTTTTACGTTTGGTAATCGTATTAATTATAGTAATAAAAAGGGTTTTTTATAACGCAACTTTTTTCTTTTAGTTAATTTTTAAATGTTGCTAGTTGGTCGATTTTGTTTTAGGTCGTTATTTTTCGCAGGTATCGGTACCACTTTTGGTTTTTCGGGTTATCGCCTGTTTAATCGTTAAAATTAAAACTTTATCGCTATATTCGTATAATCCGTCGTACGATATATTCCTTATGGTTTTCGTATACTTCGTATTAATATTATTTATAATTAACGGCGTAAAGCCTTTTATATCGATCGAGCTTTCTTAAATATAGGTCTTTATCTTATTCTCGGTATTCCCTGATTCAAGTATCGAATATTACTTAATCGTTTCTTTTTTATCGTCGTTATAACTAGGAAGGTAAATTATATTCCTTAAGTTTCTTTCATTTTTTATGCTTTTAAAATTATTTTATAAGAATAAGCTTAATAAAAATAACCTTTTTAATTGCTATTTAAGATAACTTTTTGGCTTTCTTTAATTCTTGTCGTATCTTTGGTAAAGGGTTATAATTATTTCGGATACGAATTATATTAATCGTCTTCTTGTCGCTAGTTTCCTTCCGATATTAGCTTTCGGAAGCTGGAATTTATTATCGTAGTTATTTCTGGCTTTTATATTGTCGTATAATATGTCCTTATTTTCCGCAATTATAATAAATAATTAAGCCCTTTTTGTATTAAATAATCTTTAATTTTATAAATTTTAGGTAAATTCCGTAAAAGGTCGAAAGCGAATTACGTTTTTTTTTTGGTTAGTTTTAAGGTAACTTAATTTCGGAATAAAATATCCCTTTTTTTTTTTCGTTTTTTAAATTATCGATTATCGATTTTCACGGTTTCGGCGATATACTTATTAAGGTTTATGGTCCGGTTTTCCTTAATTAATTCGTCCTTAACGTTTTTTTTAATCCCTTATAAAATATATTGATTATGGTATTATTTTCGTCGCTTCCGTATCCGGCCTTAACAATTAGGCTTTTAAATATTATAATATATTTAAACGTTAAATTTTTTTTATTGTAATTAAAAAAGTTTTTAGGTTACGTTTTATTTTTTATCCGGATTAGCAAAGTTGTTTCGGAATTTATACTCGAAATTAACATAATATTTAAAAAATTTATTGGTAAAATTTTTTTTAAACTTTTTAATTAATAAGTAATTTCGCATAATAAGCTTAAACTAATTTACGGCGTCTTTAATAAAATAAGTTATTATAATAAAGATTTAATTTAACGGGGTTTTTAATTTTAGGAACCGGAAGTACGCCTTGGCCTAGGTAAAAAATATCTAAACGTTTCCTTTTTTATCGTAAGGTTCGAGTTTTTTGGCTTTAATCTTAATAGTCGTTATAGTTAATATTTCGGCCTTAAGTTAATTTTTAAATTATTTAACCTTATTTTTAAATCGGATAACTTTTTCCTAAAGTTATTAAATAACATTATCTGCGGTATTAATCGATATGGTAATAATATTAAATATTGCTTAAAATTTAACGGTATTACTAAATAAAAACTTATAACGTATAATAGTTATAAGCTTAACTAATTATTAAATCTAATCGTACGGTTTATATTAATAATAATATCGTAGGAATCTAAATAATAAGGGGATAATTACGTTTAATAATAATAGATAACCGGAAGTAATTTAGGTAACTAATTATTATTGCAAGCTGGTACTATTTAAGCTATGGAAATAACGAACGTATATATCTTAATTAAAATCTGTTTGGATCCGTTTATCCTTTCGGATCCATACCGTATAAATGAACTAGATCTTTATAAATCCGGAAATCCCTTCGGATCTATACCTCCTAAATGCATAAATCCCAATAAATCCGGGGATCCATTCGGATCCATGTCACGTGATCCAAAGTCTTACGTCGGAAACAATCTTCTTAACCTCCGACCGTCTGCCAATAAGCCAAGCTTGGTTGGTCATAACAGAAAGGATCTCCGGATCCATAGGAATCCAATTTATTTATACAATATAAATCCGAAAAAATGAACGGATCTAAACGGATCTTAATTAAGATATATACGTTCGTTATTTCTATAGCTTAAATAATACCAGCTTGCAATATAATTTGGTTACCTAGATTATTTACGGTTATCTACTATTACCAGACGTAACTATTACCTTATTATTTAAATTTCCACGATACCATTACCAACATAAACCGTACGACGAGGTTTAATAGTTAATTAAGCCCATAACCGTTATAGTTATTTAACGGTAAATATATTCGTAAAATAATCTTAATATATTTGAAAAAACCCTAATTATTATATTAAAAAAAGAATTATAGTAATTTTATTTCTCCTAAATTTTGTCATAATTTATATATTTTTAATTTTATTTATATATCCGAATTTCTAAGTCCGAAAATATTTATATAGAAATAATTAAGAGCCGGTTTTTTAAAAAGGGTATTCAGAAGATAATAGGTTTTTGGTAAAAATAATGAATAAACGATTTATTTTTTATATAGTTTTAATAATATTTAGTTAATTCGTTTTTAAATAAATTAAACGGAAAGAAAAGCTTTTATTTAATTTAAACCGTGATTAAATTAATATAGGCAATCTTTGAATTTAATAAGTAATAATATTAGGAAGTTTTAAAAATTGTTTTTTTATTAACGTTATATTTAATTTACAGAAAGAATATATTTTTTATATTATATAGAATATAAAAGGTGTTCCGTATACGGTAAAATTTGTTCCATTTAAAATAATAACGTTATATTTTTATATGTCGAATCGATTTATATAAGTTACAGATTATAATTATATTACAAGTTCTATAAATATCGTAGAAAATTACGTAATTACCGTAAACCGCGTTTTATTTTAATCTAAGTCGATTAATTATAACCGTTTGGTTTAAATTAATAACTAAGGATTTAATAAGAATTTTAAAAGTTTAATTATTAACTCAGTATACGTTCTATATATTTTTACGGCTTAAAATTTTGATTTCGGTTATTATAACGTTTATATCTGTACGCGTAATATGTAATATAATGCATAATTTTAAATAAAAGTTTACTTTATCTTTTTTATTTATAGCGTTAATTTAAAATTTAAAAGTCTTTAATATTTTTGATTTATTAAAGCCGTTTTTATTAATATATACGTCTTTATTTAATTCGTTTATTTTTATATCGTTACCGGAATCGCCGGTATTACCAAGAAATAATAATACGTAATTTAACGTTACGAATAATATATTAAAAAATAAAACTAAACTAATAATCGCTTTCAAATCGGAAAGTTACGCGTTAAAAGCAAACGGTATTTATTTAACGATAATAATAACTATAATATTAAATCGAAAATTAAAAAAGGAAATCCGGCCAGTTTAATTAAAACGGATAACGAAAAATACATTTGGTTTTAAAACGAGATTACGGTCGTTAATAAGTAAAGCATATTAAAAATTAAACCGTAACGTTGTAACTTTTCGCAGTTTTTAATGATATATTTTTAAGTTCGTTAAAGTAGGAAATATTGTAAGTATATTTCCTTTAATTTATTTAAATTAGTTAAAGTACGAAACGTTATAAATATATATTCTTGATTTACTTAAATCTTTACGGAATATTAACTTTATTTTAAAACCCGAAATCAGATCTTTTTTATGCTAGAATAGCTTAATTGCGTCAAGCAGATAAATAATATAACTATATTTGTTATTTTATTAATTTTAAATTTATTAAATATTATATAAATATAACATTTTTACGAGCCGGATTAATTACAAATTATATATATATATATATATAATAAACCTTATAAATTAAAGAAATAAACAAATATTAATATTATACGTTATAAATTATAATTTATTATAATTATTAATAAATTCTTTTTTTAATTTTTAACTTTTTATTTATTTTGTCGGATTAAAAATTTTTAAATTTTATTTTCGCGGGGTTTTTTTAAAAAAATTTATCTTATTAATTTTTAAAATATTTTAGTTCGAGTAAATTAATTAATAGAGGAAATTAATTATCCGGATAAATAAATCACAGAAATAAAGTTAACTAATATCGGAAAATTATTTTCCTATTATATATATAAAGAATTGGGACGGGGAGATTCGGTCCTGATTAGTGCATAATCGAAAAGCGTGTTACGAATAAGTCCAGGATTTAAGAGATAATAAAGGTAACGTAAATTGTATTCTGGTATTGAAACCAGTCCAAAAGCAAAACTATGAATGATAAGTAGTAATGTTTTCGGAGTTACACTTAGCGAAAAGAACCGCTAGAAATATATAGTAGGTGCTGATTAACCGATTAATTAAGTTATGTATCCGATTTTGCATTTTGCATTATTTTAACCCTTTTTTTTAAGATAAAATTATTTTTAATTTATTTTAAGATATAATTAAATAGAAATTGTACGTAATTAACTTTTAACTTTATAGAATATATATAAAACTTATTAATTAATTTAGTTAACATTTATGTAACTTATTTTCTAGTTTTTTTAATTTAAAATTTTGTTTTTTACGTTTAATTGAATCTTTGCATTATTTAGCTTTTTTTTTTCCTTTTATACCTTATTCTTTTTTTTCTTAGCCATTAAGGCCTTATATTTGGGCCAACCAGGCTAACTTTAAGAAAAGTATGGCTTAGGTTACTGCGCTATTGTTTTATAGGTATTTTCCATCCATTTGTACGGTATATTATACCGGCTTTCCATCATTATTTATAATCGCTAATTTTTACAACCGGTCGAAACTTATATTCCGGTTCGAATCTAAGTTTAAAAAGTTATATCGGTAATATATATTTAAAATAAATAAGATATAAAAAAGATATCGAAGTTATAATAGCTTATAAAATTAACTTTTTAATGTTTTTATATTTATAATCAAAAGAAATTAAATTTAATAATTAATTATTTTTAAAACTTAAATTTTTATTAAAATTTAAATTTTTATTATTATTATTAAATAAAGATATAAATATGCTAAGCTATAATATAACTAGCCTTAAAATACTTTTTTATTTTAACTTAATTTCAAGGTACCTTTTAATCATTTTTTTATATTATTTAATACAACGCCCTTTTTAAATAATACAAACTTATTTTATCGTTTTAAGTTGCAAATAATAAAATAAAACATATAAATAACCTCTAAACTGCAAATTTAAAACATATTTTAAGACGGTATATTAACAATTATTATACAGACCGGCAGGGTTCCGAATATTACATCTTTTTAAACCTTTCGATATTTTTACAAGAATAACTTCATATATTTCTTAAACGGGCAAATTTGAAAAACTATAATGGTTTTTTTAAATCGGATATGTAACATATTAACTTAATAACTTAATAACTTACTACCGATTAATATTTTAAATTAAGTAATAAGTTAAATATATTCCGGTTTAACAATCCGGATTACTTTTTTTATTTTATTAGTAATAATAATAACTTAACTTTTATTAATTACTTTTCCGGCTTTTAAAATAACGGCTATAATTCCTGGTAAAATATTTATAGTAATTATTTAGATAATTATTATAATATATTATAATTATAAGTACTTTCCATTTTATATAATTATTAAGGTTTGTTATAATCCGGCCGATATTACGTTATTTTAAAGTTTATCGAATTATAAAAAAGGTCAAATAACCTTTTATTATAAACGATTACCACTTTTATTATATAAAGTAAAAAAAATAAACCGATTAAAATAGAACTTTAAAGGTTGTATTATAAAAAAATAAGAGGTACGGTTTTTATTATGTATTTTATAAAGTAGGCGGTTTATATTATTAATATCTTATATAAATATATTAGTAATTTAATTAATGTTTTTAACATATAATATATTTAACTTTTTAAAATTTTTGTTTTTAATTTATATAATACGCCTTTTAAATAATGAGATTATAACTTGAGCTAAGTTAATTAAAATATTCAGCTATAGTTAAAACGATATATAATAATTAAAGGTAATAATAATAATAAGTCAAGGTAATATTTAATATGGAGGTATATATAGAAATAAATATATTTATATTTGGATGTAAATATATAAAAATATAAGTAGGTTATAAATATTAAGTTATACATATATAAAAGTTCGTTAGAAAATAATATCGAATTATATACGTAATTAATGGAGTACATATAAGGCCAGTATATTAAATTTTGTTATAAAAAACGTATACGTTAAAAAGAATTCTTAATAATTTTATCCGATGTTATATAGAAAGGAATATAATCGCCGGTACGTTTTTTAATTAGTTATGTTATTATTTCTACATTTATACTTTTTTTGCAATTTCTTTTTATAAACTATATTAACTTTTTTCTTTTAACTATATCTATTTTTATAACTTAATATATATTTAAATTATTTCCGTTGTTTTAATTAATATCATTATAAGTTTCTATATGTTATTGAACTTACGTAATATAAAGGTTTTTATAAAAATACAGATTTAAGTAAAATTTGTTAACCGTATAAAAAAGCTGTTTATTAAAAAGTAATCCGCACCAGGTAATAAGTTTTTAGGTTTTAATAATATTAAGCCCGTTAATTATGGGTTAAGTAAAATATAAGTAAATTCGAATATACTTTTTTTAACGTTATAAAGTTCTGCTTATATTAAATATAATTATACTTTTTAAACCTGTAATTTGTTATACCGATAAAGCCTTAGCTATTAATCGTAATATTAAACCTTTTATAACCCTAATAATATCCGGAGGCTTTAAAATTTAATATATTACCTGATATTTATTTATAAATTAATTCCTTTTTTTAATATAAATTCCATAATATAGCATTTAATTAAAATATTTTATTACTTAAAATATCGGTTATAAATAATTTATAACTTTTTAAACCTTATCCTTTTTAATATATATTATTATTAATCGAAATAACAAAAAGTTTAATGTTTAATTTAATTTTAAATACTATTAAGTAAATAACCGGTAGCCGCCGATTAATATCGGTTATACCTTTACCTTTTAATATATTTTAACATTACAGGAGTATTTTAAGGTCTTTATTAACGGCTTCGATTATTTCAATAAGTTTACGTATTACTAATTAAGTTTCTGGGCCATTTTTAAATATTAAAATATTACCCCTTTTTAATTTTTAAACCGGGCGTTAATAAAAATCAACTGAATTTTGAAATAATCAAAATATTAAATATTATGTAACGTTTAAATATATTAAAATAAATACTTCTTATTTTTTATAACATTTATAACAAATTCTTTATTAATTAATATAAAATATTTAAGGTTATATTTATTAACTTGGTTAGCGGTTTAGGTACCGGTTGATACATGCAATAATAAATTAAAAAGCGAAAATTTTAAGGTAACTATAAATACTTAATTTAATATAATCGTTATATTTTAAAACGAAGACAAAAAACTACCGTTTTATCCTATATACGTTAAAATATTTCGAGCCGAACCTATAAATCCTTTTATATTTTTACTTACTAAAAATCTTTAATATGTTATTAATTTATTTATTTAAATTTTGTAGGTACTTAATATTATTTAGTATAAATTATATAAATAATACAATTAAATGTTTAAATAACTTAATTAATATAATATATACTCATTTTTTAAATATTAATTAATACGGGACTTTTATACAAAATCTTATAATGATTACATTAAATTTATTAAAGCGTATAATGATATTGAAATAGAGCAGGGTACAGGGTCGGACACATGGCTTGATTGATCGGTTAGTCAGCACCCCTTATGTATTTCTAGCGGTCCTTTTCGCCGGGCTCAACCCCGGAGAACATCACCACTTATCACTTATAGTTTTGCTTTCAAACTGGTTTCAATATTAGAATACAGCTTGCGTTACCTTCATTATTTTTTGGACCCTGGGCTTATTCGTGATACGCTTTTCGATTATATACTGATCGGGAGCAATTCTTCCCGTCCCATTTTATCTAGCTGCTGAGGAGAGGAAACTGGCTTTAATTAGCTACCGAGGCAACTTTCGATTTTCGATTATAAAACGGAAGGGATAAGGTTTTGATTAAAAACGTAATTACGATTACAATTACGATTACGATTATACAAACCTGATAACAACTTGCGGTAAACGATTAACAATTACGATAATAACGTAACCTTTTTCCGATTAATAAAAAAGTTATTAAATTATTTAAGCATAATATTTTACCTAAAGATATAACTTTATTCGGAAAACAATAAAGGAATATAAACGCGGACGGTAACCGGTATCGGAACCTAAATTAATTACGTAAGTTTTAAACCGATTATATAATTTAAAATATTATACGTATTAACAAAAAAATTACGTAATAAAATAAATTATAAAATTTAATTAATAAAAGTTAAAAAAGTTAAAATTACGTCGTTAATAACGTAATTATTAGGATTTGGATTAATTAAAATAAATATAACGACGATAAAATTAACGATATAAATAAAATTACGAATATAAACAGAAAAGAAAATAGGGTTATAAAGCTATTTATTTTACATAAAAAAGGAAAATACCGAAAAAGGAATAACGTTTTTTAATACGATGTAAGAATTAAGAAAAAGACGTTACGCGATATATTTTAAACCTTCCTGGCGTTAATCGGGCAACATTTTATGTAATTATTATTAAGTAATATTATTTAAAATTTACTTTTTTTTATTAAATTTAAATATTATAACGTTTAAGTTGGTAATAAAAATATTAATTAATAAGTTAAAAAAAATACGGTTAAATAATTAACGTCGTAACATTAATTAAAATAAGGTTATTTAAACGATTAATAAAAAAAATTTATTTATTTTTTAAATCCGAAAAAAAATATACCTAAAATAATTATTACGGATAATTATTTATCTTATACCTAAATATATCCCCGTTAAAGTAATACCTTATAACTTAAATAATTCGAAAATTAATAATATTAATTAATTTAAAATAAATTTTAATAAGTTTTTTAAAAATTTATCGAAACTTTTTAAAATTGTTACTTAAGTTTAATTATAATACGGATTATTTCCAACATTAAATTTCCTTAATTTTACGAAAAATTAAAACCCTACTTTAAATATAACCGGTTAATACCGATTAAAAAAAACCTTTATAATAATAAGCCTAATAAAGCTAAACCCCGGAATGGTAATAATCCGATCGGATTCCCAAAATTTATTAAGGATTTAAATACATAAGTAATCCTTAAAATTATTATTAAAATATTAAAAAAACGAAAAATTATATTAATCCAAAACCTTTTAAAATTATTTATAAAATTTATAATATTTATACCGGACGTCATATTTTTTAAACAAACAGATTAACCCGAATACGGTTTTTCTATATTTATTATAGATAGGTTTTCGTTTTTTATAATTTTTCCAGATCCGTTAACCTACCCGGACCTTTATTTTTTAAAAACCGGAATTACCGATTAAATTAAAGGAATTATTCGATTTTAGAAAAAATATAAGCTTACGGAATTTAAAATATTTATTAAATTATTATTTTAAACCGATGACATTAATATAAAGAACCGAATTAAAATAATTATTAATAAAATAATTAAATAAAACGAAATAATTAAAATCGTTCTAAATATTTTTAAGTTGCAAAATTTAAAATAAATTCGGATTACTAAAAATTAATTAAAAACTTTAATTAAGTAAGCTTAAGGGAGCAACCCTAATTAAATTTATAATTATTATTTAAAATATGCCGTTAAGGTAAAAAGCGTTTTGGAAAAAATTAAGTAAAAAAAGTAATTAATTAGCAAGGATAAGTATATTAAAAGCTTATTAAAAAAGTTATTAACCGGCTATTTTAAAAAGCTTATTAATAATTTAAATATATAACTTAAAAACTTATACGTAATAATTTACGATAAGGCTTTTATATTAATTAAAAACTAAGTTATAAACAAGATTATATTTTTTAAATATAAAGAATATAAATAATAATACGGAAGCGTCCGTTTTAATATCGAATAAAAAAATAAAGATCGGCTTTATTCGGCCTAATAATTTAAATAATAACGATAAAAAAATTCCTGTTTATAATAATTATTATTAAGTTAAACTAATTAAATATCGGAAATTACGAACGTACTGCAGGATTTGAAAATTAACTAAACCCAATAAATTTAAAATTTCGAGGATTTTAAAAAAAAAATAAAAAACCGAAAAATAACCCGGATATTATAATATTACGTTCCGCTAGAATAGGAAATACCTTAAATATGTTATTATAATACCAACCAGTTAATTAATATAATTAATTTCCAGCCGGATAAATTTAATCGATTAAATCCTTACCGTAAATAAGATAAATATTAAGGTTAAAAAGGTTATCGAGGCGATTATTAAAATCGTAATAAACGTTTTAGCAATTTTAATTAAGGTATTTATTAATTTTATTAAAAGTTTAAATATAATATATAAAAATATCGCTTATTTATTAACATAAAAATTACCGGATTAATTTTACTTGCCGATAACGGTTATATCATTTTTTTAAAGCCTTAAAGGATAAGGTTACTTTAAGCACAATTTAATTTCCTTAAATCTTAAAAAGTTAAGCGATTAAGTAATAAATTTTAATTTGGAAAAAAATTTTGAAATAAATTTATAATTTATTAACTTTCTTTATTCGATTTAAAAAAAAGATATAATACTTTGATCGGCGAAACGACATTTTCCGGGGCGTTAATAATTAATTAACCAATTCCGATCCGGATATTACTAATTAAATTAAACTTTAAAAATATATTACAATTTTATAACTAAATCGATAAAAGTCCGATATTAATTAAAATCAGGTAACCAAAATTAACATAACTTATTTCGTTAACTATAAAGAAAATCCGTTTTATAAAAAGGTACCTTTACGCAAATGGTTATAAAGCGACCTTATTAAAAGCAAAAATATCCGTTATTTAGAAAAAGTCCGAACATTAAAAATCGATAACTTTAATTAATTAGCGGTATTTATTAACGTTATAATAACTAAACGATTTAAAAATAAAAAAGATAATTTTAAAAACGCAAAAAAAATAAAATTAAATACGAAATTAACGATAATAATTTAATATTTAAAGGATTTATATTTTATAACGTAAAAATCGGTATTTAAATAAATAATACTTTTCGGATAAATATTAATATCTTCCAAATAAATAATATTACCTAAGCGGATAATACCTTTATTTATAAAAATTTAATCGATAAATATATAATTAAATTCTGGAAAAAAAAGATCCGAAAAAATTTTAAAAAAAATTTTAAGATTATTTGGTCCGAATTAATTAAGGTTTACTTAAATTTCGGAAAAGCTTTTAAAAATTTTATATTTATTAAAATTTAAAAGCAATTAATTATAAAAATACGGAAACGATTAAAATAACCGAAATTAAAATACGAAAATCGGAACCTTTAAAAATAAAAAAACATTTTAAAATCTTTATTATAAATATCGATTATAAAGCAGAAAGTTAAAAAAAAAGCCAAAGTTTTATTAATCTAATAATGTAACCTAGTTAAATATATTACCTCGTTATTTAAATTAGCAGTTAAAATAAGTTATAAAAGCGGCAAAAATTTAATTAATAAAATTATCAATACCGGAGCTAAATTTAACGTTATCGTTATATCGTACGTTAAGCGATATGGACTAATTATAAAATAAATACGTATATCGTTTATAAACTTTAATTCTTAAAAAAAAACTTCGTTTAAAGGTATTATCGATATACCCGTTTAATTAATTGGTCGATTAATTATTATTTTTTTATTTATCGTTAATAACTATTACGTTACGTAATTATTAATACTGGAACTTAACTTTATGGCCAAATCGAAAATAATATTAAATATAAACCCGGACGTAATAAAAAAGATTTTAAAATTTGGCCCGTTAAAAATTATTATCCCTAGGCGTTATTCGTAAGTGAAGTCTTCAAGACTCCGATTAGAATTTTGGTGGTGCGCACGGGCCGCGCGCCGTGACAGGGGGGGTAGACTTCATTTAGC